>ML407511.1:20499-76244 GCA_005239525.1 Nicotiana knightiana | reverse complement strand
GGGGGGGGGGGGGGGGGGGGGGGGGGTTATGTATCATGACTATGCCACAAAAACCGTACCCATAGTCATGATGATTTATTTAATCACGCCTAAATTAAGCTACGAATGTTTATAAGTTGTTTAATTTCCTAAGTTTAAGATTGTTGTGAGGCCATGAATTATGAAACTAAATTTGTGGATGAAATATACCATTTATTAAACAAAAGGGTTGTTTCAACTGAAAATTATTGAAAATAGATATCAACTTCACTCATGAATCAATCGCATATAATGAGCAAACGAGACGAACCCAATAATTAAAATAACAACTCCAAATACATATGATCGGAAAAAAAGAGAACAGATCCAACCAAAATAGATTTTATCGAAAGGACTAAATCTCCAATGCTTCGGATTCAACAAAGAGATCCAACATTTTACAACTTAAGAAATTAATATTTAGGCTTATTCCACAAATGTTGGCAGAATTTGATTTGGGTGAGCAATTCAAACAGTGATTAGATCTGCAACATGACCTCGCACACGGCTAATCTCATAACACAATTAGCTCTTTAATTACTAACTAGCATGCTCAAGCCAATACCTAGTGTTCTCACGCAAATACATGGGATAAATTGATTAAATTATCCTAGTTTTGAATCAAAATACATCATTCAGATAATATTTGGCCACAAATGTTCAAAAAACTCAATTCAAGATCCAAGCATGTACATTCTTACGACTTCAAGACAGTAAAACCAAATAGAAGTACAAATTCAGGGAGAATTACCTCGACAACAACAAAGACCAAACCAAGAATTTGAAACGAAACTGATGAAATCCATCCAAAAAAATGAAGTAAAACCAGCAGGAAAAGATAGCAAAAACTCTCACATCAACATTCGAACAAACTGAGAAAGCTCCAGAGCCAGATTTTTCTCTTTAGTCCCAAACTTTTAACTATTTCGAGTATGAGAGAGTGAGTGCTTAAGGAAAGAAAAATATCTCGATCAGGTTCTCTTGAGAGCATAATTTGGGAAGCCACGAGGTTTTTTTGTTGTATAAGAAGGGAAGATCGATCTTCGCTCGTCCCTGTGTGTGTTTTGGGGATGGAGATGACGGCTAGGGTTTTTAGGAAGGGGGAGAAGATCTCTTTGGCGGCTAGGTTTTATCCAAGGGAGGTGGCTTTGACTCTATTTTTTAGGGATCAGGGGGAGGCAGTGTTTTAATGAGAGGGGGGATCCGGTTGGGCCAGGCGGGTCATGTGAATTAGGTTGGGGCGGTTTGAGCAGATTTGGGCCATTGAAATGGCTTTTGGCCCAGTTGACATAATGCTTTTAAAACAAAACCTTTCTCTTTCTTTTCTTGCTTTTTCTTGATTTTCTTTGATTTTAAATCCTAACCAAATTAATTAAAACCTAAATTAAGTCCTAAATCGAATCCAATTGTGTTAAAAATTATTTTTTTGACTTTTTTAGGAGTAAATTCCTATGTGGGGCAAAAAGTAGGTTCTCACAGGCACGATCCATATATGCATCTATTCCACTGTCGAGGCGTTCGACTCGATTCGAAAGAAGGGAGGATATTTTATAAGCATTTAACTTTCATGTTATAATAAGGCCGATACACGATGCAATAAATTTTTATTTACGGTCAAGTAATCCGCTCAAATCTTAAGAAAGTGAAATCCAATCCTTTACAGTTGTTCCAATGAGTTTTTAGTATAATTAAGGCATTTAAATTAACGACTAGGTGCAAATATTACAGGTAATTCATGATTTGGGTCCTAAACGACTCGAACATAAGCATAAATAGTGGATACGCACAGACTCTCATCACCTTGTGCATACATAGCCCCACAATTAGACACAAATATTAATTTGAATCGCCTATGGGGTAAATTCCCTCTTACAAGGTTAGACAAGAAACTTACCTCATCTCAAAGCTTACTTCCCGGCCTCAAATTCACTTTAAAGCCTCAACTCGGTGCCGAACAATCCCAAACTAGTCAAATGGTATATAAATTATTCAATACATTCTCAAAAGTTCATATCCCAACTATTAACCCAACCCCAATTGAAGAATTCCTAAAATTCACTCTAGGGCCCACGTGCCTGGATTCCGAAAAATTTCGAAAAAAGTTGTTACCCATAATCTCATGAGCTCAAATATATATTTTTTGCTAAATTCCACAACCATTTTCGTGGTTAATAATCCCATTTTTATCAAAACCTAAGTTTTTTTTATCTAAACCCATGATTTCCACATATTTACATGTTAAAATCTACCCATAATCTATGTATTAAATTTGTATTAGGTAGAAATTACTTACCTTAAATAGCTAGGTTGAAATACCCTTTTTAAAGCTACAAAATCGCCCAAAAGTGCAATAAATGACCCAAAAAATAGCTAAGTCCTGATTTAAAACATTTTGCCCAAGCCTTACCCTTCATCGCGAACACGATCAATCCTACGCGTTCACAAAGGCAAAACTGAAGAGCCCATAAAAATCCTTCTTCGCGATCGCAAAAGGACTCTTGTGAACGCAATGCACTGGGTTGACTCCTTATAGCGAACACGTGACTTTCATCGCCATCGCGTAAGGCAACTAGGTTGCCCAGGCTCAGGCCTCTCGACCCTTCGCGAACGCAATACGTCTTCCGCGAACGTGTAGACCACTGCCCCGATCCTCCGAGAACGCGGCCTTGACTTCACGAACGCGAAGAAAAAAACCCACCCAGTCCAAATCCCTTCATCGTGAACGAGAAGGTCCCTCCGTGTTCGCGAAGAAGTAAACCAGAACTGGAAAATCTGGTTTCTTCAACTTGGCTCCGGGTGGTCCGAAACATACCCGAGCCCCTCGGGATCCCAATAAACTACACTGACAAGTCTATAAACATAATTGAGACCTAATAAAACCCTCTAAAGGCATAAAACAACAACAAAACCAAGAATCACACCCCAAAACCAAATTGAACAAAGATATGAACTTCAAGTTTCCAAATCGCTCCAAATGCGCCGAATCATACTTAGACTACTCGGAATGACACCAAATTTTGCGTACAAGTCTTAAATTATCATACGAAACTATTCCCGATCTCAAAATTCCAAATTGACCTCGATAACACCAAAATATACTCCAAACCAAATTTATAGAACTTTAAAACCTTCAAAGAGCCAACTTTCACTATTAGGCGCTGAAACACTCCCGGGTTATCCAAAACCCGATTCGAACATGCGCCTATGTGAAAAATCATCACACAAACCCATTGAGATTATCAAATCACGATTCCTAGGTAGTTTACGCAAAACGTTGATTGAAGTCAAATTTGGCCTTCTAAAGCCAAACTATGGAACCAAGTGTTTCGACTTCAACCCAAACTTTTCTAAATCCCGAATTAACTATCCCCATAAGTCATAAAAATTAAAAGCACATATGGGTAGCTTTATTTAGGGGAACGGGGTTCTTAAAAGTAAAATGACCGGTCGGGTCGTTACATTAATTATTACCCTAATTGTAGGATGAGGACAATCGGACCGCGAAGAGGTTATAGGGTATTACAGTTTGGAGGGACTGGGGGTGGAGAAATCGAGAGAAAGTTAGGTAAGAGAAGCTTTAATATTCTTATGAGAGGTTGTGAGAAGTAAAAGGTGATGAATTAATAGGAAACGAAAGAAAAGATATGACATTGTTCCGTTTCCTTTTTTTTGGTGGTAATTAAATCATTGTATTAACCACCAAAGAAAATATTTACAAAGCAGTAGGTCACCTCAACCTAACTTCCTTACTGGAAAAAAACTCTCTATACCATCCTACCTCCTAATCTCCTTTCTGTATTCCTCTCTCTAGGTAACTACTCTGTATTTATATTTTGTTAAAAGGACACGAGTATAACCCTCAGGTCTAATGTTGCACATGCATACCACTCTCCTTGCAAGAAAATTCCATGTTATTTCTTTCTTCTCAAATATCCTTGCATTTCTTTCAATCCACAATGTATATGTATATTCTGCAAATATCAGTTTGAGAATTGTGGTCATTTGATATCTCCCTTTTTTTTTCTGTATGATCCAGTTCTGCTATTCAGACCATGATGTTGTAAATGGTTGATTCACTTGTAGCCATTTCATGAGTCTTCACCATATATTTCTACCATATGTACATTCCGCAAGATGCGTTCCCTTGTTTCTGGTGCTTGTTTGAAAAAGCATCATGTATCATCCACTTGTATTTTGCAGTTCTTCAATCTGTTAGCAGTAAGTAATCTTCTATATAGTTGTAGCCACATTATGAAAGTTGCTTTTGGTCGCGCTTGATTCTGATACATTAAGCCTTTCCATGTGACTTTAGGAAACTCTCCTAACATTTTCAGGTAAACTTGCTTGATTACTGTCCTTTGATTAACTTAGCTATTGCTGATGCTATCCATATTACCTCTTGCTCCAAATATTTTGCTTCATCCAAGATGCCTTCTTTGGTGCTTCCATGTTGGCAAAGATTTGATCCTTGATGTAGTAGCTATGGATCCATTTGATCCACAACTTATCTTTCTTGTTTGCGAACTCCCAGCATGCTTTTTTGATTGCTACCTTGTTCCATAATGCCAGATTAATCAAGTTGAGTCCCCCTGTTGCTCTAAGTGAACACATTTTATCCCATGACACTAAAGATTTTTAGTGATTGTATTCTCCCCTGACCACATATAGATTCTTCAGTAGGCCTCTATTGTTTTAACAACTTTAGCTGGGATGATGAATATTTGTGCCTAATAAGCTTGAATACCAAATAGCACATGCTGCACCAATTGGATTATGCCTGCATATGATAGTTTCTTTGCTGTCTAAGATGATATTCTAACAACTATTTTTTCAATAGGTAGCTGACATTGCATTACTGAGAGCTTCTTTGTGTCAAGTGGTATGCCCAGATATCTTAAAGGGAGGGAATCTTTACTATATCCAAGCTTTTTTTGTATACCTTGTTGCACCTCCAGGCTAACTCCTCCATAGTAAATAGAGATTTTGGCTAGGTTAGCTTTAAGCCCAGATGTTGCTGAGAAGGTATGAAATATATCATGTATCAGTGCTACATATGTAGCATTTCCTCTGACAAAAAGTAAAAGATCATCCACGAAACTCAAGTGAGTTACATCCAGCCTTGAACACATACGATGATAATGGAATGATTTTTCCTGCTTCAAAGTCTTCAAGTTTCTGCTTAAGTACTCCATTGCTATAGCAAACAAAAAAGGGGACATTGGGTCCCCTTGTCTCAGTCCTCTAGCTGCATAAAATTGTTTAGTTGTTTCTCCGTTGATGAGAATAGTATAGTTGACTGTTGTCACACATTCCATAATCCACTTAGTCATTTTTTTTATGGAAGCTCAATCCTTCCAGCATTTGATGAAGATATCTCCAATCCACTGTGTCATAGGCTTTTGGATATCCACTTTGATGAGGCATCTTGGTGAAATGTTCTTCCTTGAATAAGCCTTGACCAATTCATGAGAAAGCAATACATTGTCAGCCACCTTTCTACCTGGGATGAATCCTGCCTGTGTATCTGAGATAATTGAAGCAATGACTTTTTGAATTCTGTTGTCTAGTACCTTGGCAATGAGTTTATGTAATAATGCACAACATGCTATTGGTCTGTATTCTTTGATGCTTTAAGGGTTAGGAACTTTAGAGAGTATTGTGATAACTGTGCAGTTGATTGCTATGTATAACTTTACTGTTTGAAAGAATTCCTTAACTGCTTGGCGTATTTCTGAGCTTAGAAGGGTCCAAGCTGTTTTGAAGAACAAAGCATTATATACATCTACCCCTAGTGCTTTATCATCTCCAATAGCACACAATCCTTCATATATTTCTTGATCTATAACTTCGACATATAGACTGGTATGCTTCATATGATTGAGCACTGGTCCATTCTTCATCACCTGTTTATTTACTGCAGCTAATTGGTTTGCAGCTGATCCCATAAGGGATTTGTAAAAAGTAATGATCTCTTCTTGGATTTGTTGTTGGTGTGTTAGTCTATCTCCAAAACCATTAACTAGTTCTTTGATGACTTTTCTTTGTCTTCTTTCCTTCATAATTGCTGAAAAATACTTGGAATTTGCATCTCCTAGTCCTATCCATTTTGCTCGAACTTTTCGTTGAAGGATGCTTTCTTCTATTAATGACCATTTTCCAGCTTCTCTAAGAGTTGTTTCTCCTCAGTAGCCAGTTCATCTGAGTAACAAGTTGACATTTGATCTTGTATCCCCTGCAACACGTCCCTTGTTTGTTCAAATCTTTCTTTGATACCGCTGAACTCTGTGTTGTTTAGTTTCTTCAGTAAATGTCTTAGAGCCTTCAATTTGTGCCAAACATTCTTCATAGGATCTGGATTGTAGTTCTCTTTCCATACTTCTTCCACCAGTGTCATAAAATTTGGGTGATCAACCCATACGTTGACGAATCTAAAAGGAATCTTACCACTTGGTTATGTTCTCCTCATTGTTATTACTATTGGAGCATGATATGATATGAATGGGAGTCTGTATTCTACTTTCATGTGCCCATAAGTTTGCGTCCAATCATCATTTCCTATAGCTCTATCAATATTGTATAGACTCTATCAGCCCCTTGTTGCTTGTTTGACCAAGTGTAGAATTCCCCCTTCCAAGGTAACTCATTCAAGTTTAACACCTGCATACAATCTGAGAAATCTTGCACTTCATTCATTTTAACTAGATTACCATAAATCCTGTCTTGAATTGTTAAGACCGAGTTGAAGTCTCCCCAGATGATCTATGGTATAGTGCTTTGTGGTGCTAAGTCCTGCAGTTGTTGCCATAATGGTTTCCTTTTTTAATTGGTGTTGAATCCATAGACTATTGTCATGAAGCAATTCATTAGATTCTTTCTGCTAGCTACTCTACAATGCATTATTTGAGCAGATTGATCTAGCACTGTTATATCATAAAATTTAGGATCCCATAGCATCCAAATCCTCCCATTAAGTGCATGATCATAGTTATATCTTGCTTGACATCCTGGTACCACTAGCTGAGCTATATGGTCAGCCTTATCCTTCTTTACTCTAGCTTCTACTAAACCAACTAACTTTATATTAAACACTTTTATGTAGGGACACGACTCCTTTTGTTTGTATCTCTTGTTGATACCCCTTATGTTCCACACCATCTAGGACATCAAGTATGTTGAGCTTGACCACCTGTGATAGGTGGTGTCAAGTTAGCCATCACAGCTAAACTTGTTTGTTGTTGTGGCCCTCATTTCATAGGAGACAATATTGCTTTAGCATAAGTCATTGGAACCCCATTGATCTCAACTGCAATCTTCCCTTTTTCTAGTTGTCTTTGTGAGCCTTCCTCTGTTAGTTGTTGATCCTCTATGCTCACTACTAGCTTAAAAGTGCACTCTACTTCCTTGCTTGTTTCTTCCAGTTATTTTTGACTTTCCTCAATAGTAGTAGCCACTGTTGTTTCTTTAGTTTTCCATATCTACTTCACTGGTGGTGGTCTCTTTTTCCAGGGCTGTTGATCTTGTTTAACTCCCTCTTTGGGAATTTTCCCACAGTCATGCTCAGTTTTTAGACATTTTTCTTAGAACTCTGGCTTCCAATCATATTCAACAACATGCTCAAATATAACACATGAATCATCCATAATCGGTACCTATCTTGGTAATGGTTTGGTAACATTTACTTCAATAAGTATTCTCACAAAGGAAATTCTTAATTGTTTGGCAGTGCACTCGTCTGCAATCATTGGAATTCCTATGGTACTTGCAATTCTACTCAATTAGTTACCACTCTAGCAGTTCATAGGTAATTTAGGAAACGCTACCCATAAATGTATATTTGTCAAAAATTCTGAGCCGAAATCAAACTGTGGAGACCAGTGTTTCATTATCAAGGGCCTATTATTCACTGTGTATAGACCATCACACATGATTTCTTTTATATCAGCCATGCTATGAAACCTAACTATGTAATACCCTTCATCATGATAGCATAGTTCTGGCATAGTTACATTGTTCCACATCTGATTTATGTATCGCTTCATGTAATTGTATCCAGGTTTTTCACCAAGCACATACACTATTAGGGCACATTTCCATTTCAAGTTTTCCTTTTCAATTCTGTTTTCTCAAGCTTAGCCCCTAGGATCCCTTCTACAATTTCAGGAGGTATGTAGCTCAAAGTCATACCATTAGCAGCAGATCTGTTACCTGTTAGTATCCCGGCCTAAGTAGACTCCTTAGGCACCTCCATAGATAGATCTTGTTCCTTTCTCTTCAATGGAACAATAGCAATAGCTACTGCAGGTAAAGGAACTTGAAATACATTTTCCTGCTCCTTGCTCTTCAATGGAGCAGTATCTACGCAAACAAGAGGGAGGGGGTGTGATACTTCCTCTTATACCGACATGCATGGGTATTGGGCTTTAATATGCCTTCTTATGTTGTTGACTAGATGATCCTGAAGCTTCTCCTTGAGAGACCTGTGCAAGATTGACAGATCCAACTTGCATCTTTGAAGCACCAGAAATGGACTCCATAATCACTGTTGAGTTCCTTCCTATTGTGTTTAGCTTTGGGATTTTATCATCTACTTTGGTTTGTTGCATCTTGGGTCTTCCACGAGCCTTCTTTCCAGCCATAGCTAGGTTCGGCACACGTTAGCTTAACATACACCAAGCGGATTGGAGAAGAAGGCTTATTCTATTATTATTATTATTTTTTTTTTTTATTTTTAATTTTTTTTTTTATTATCAATTACCAATAAAAAGTTTCTACTTCTTATTCTCTCAATAAAAAGGCCTACAAACTTCATAGATTTTTTCTTTTGCAGTTCTAGATAAGTTATAGATGATCTGTACAAATTTTAATTATTACCCGAATCGAAAGATGAGGACAATCGGACCATAGAGAGGTTATAGGGTAATAAAGTTTGGAGGCACCGGGGGTGGAAAAATCGCTAGAAAGTTAGGTAAGAAAAGCTTTAATATTTTTATAAGGGGTCACTACTAAAATATCAGGTTTTAGTGACAGACAAATTTGGTAGCTATTTAGCAACAGATTATCCAGAAATTCTGCTAGCTACGAGTGTTTTAGCGACAGATTAGCGACGACGTTCGTAGCTAATTCCAGTTTTTTTTTTTGTAG
Organism: Nicotiana knightiana; assembly: GCA_005239525.1. Taxonomy (NCBI): domain Eukaryota; kingdom Viridiplantae; phylum Streptophyta; class Magnoliopsida; order Solanales; family Solanaceae; genus Nicotiana; species Nicotiana knightiana. Next base: position 67,085 of record ML407511.1, on the reverse strand, counting down.
TGGGTTGTGAGAAGTAAAAGGTGATGAATTGCTAAGAAAGAAAGAAAATATAGGACATTGTTCCGTTTCTATTTTTTATTTTGCATTAATAGCTTTAATAGTTTACATATTTTATCTACACTAATGAAATGTCAACAGCTTTTATTTATTCTGAGAAAAATTCAAGAATGAAGATTACACATATCAAGCTCCAAATTAAAGAAAAGCTATGAAAAAATACTACCGTAGATTTCACTGATAAAATAAAAAATTTACTCTTTTGCTTTATTAGTTGATATTTATATTGCATACTTTATATTTATTTTCACACTAGCGTTTATCGTTTAATTATAGTTTTGAATATATTTCACTCAAAATAATCACTTAACTACAAGATGGATTGTTCATAGCGAATTCAATCAAATCAAGTATTGTATCTTTCTTCTTGTTACAAAAGAAACTGTTGGGTTTTAAGCTTGGTAGAGCTTAATTTTAAGCTTGGTGTAACTTAAAGAGGGAGAATGGGAAATGCAGGGAAAATAAAATATTTGAGTTTCTCTCCTTGCCAAAGGGACATTATCCCATATTGGAGGAAGAAAAGACTTTTCATGGGTATATATTCAATTGCTCTTCTTTTAGCTCTTAAAGAGTTGAGAAGAAGGCAAGCCTTGCGCCGTCATCGTCATCGCTCGCTCGGCTTCGGCTTCGGTCAAAGATTGATTGATTAATCTTTTTGGATAAAATTCCTTTCAAATTATTTTATTAATTAATTAAAATTCAATCCAGGATAACCCATGACCCGCGATCCGGTTTGTTTTGTTTTTTTCGGATTATTTTGAAACCGTTTTTTAATTTTCACGCAGTATTCCCACATGTTCCAACAGCCATGGCTGTTCTAAAAGGTTGCAAACCTTTTCAGAATCAGTGCAAAATGGTGTATAAATATGCCTTGAATCCTAGAATTTTTACTTACTAAATTTTCTGATAATCTTCTTCTTCTTCTGCACAATATTTTTCAGTGTGTTTTACAACCTTCGAGTGGTTCGATGTTACATCGACGTTTTTGGTACCAACACGCTGGTGAGTTAAATCATTCTATCCTGGGAGGATAATATTCCACCACCTCAGGTACTTGAGGGGAATAATTTTCTTAAGGACACACGTGTGCATTCCGTAGGCTCGATTTATTCTAATACTGTTTTCCAGAATTTATTTCGTTAAACTTTTCTACTAACTTTCTACTTCTGGTTTTATTTCAGAAAGTTAAATGCTTTGTTGATTTTACAGTAATACAATTTTAATAACAATCTTAAGGAAATTATTTATTTATTATGTATTCTGTTTGTGGAGATTAAAACCTTTCTGGTTTTCTACTCTTTCTGAATTTTATTTTTCTGATTTGAAGATATAAAAACTTCATCAGAATATTGAAATTCAGAAAACGATTTGAAGAACATAAAAACTTCATCGTTTTCTGTGAAACAGTATATAAAAAACTTCAGTTTTTATTTATTATACGTACTGCTTATTTTTAATTACAGTATTGTTTATTGTTCTGGTTTTGCCATTAATTGAACTCTTCTGTTGTTGACAGTGAGAAATAGCAATTGATAACGAAAATTCTTCTGTGACTGTTGCGGCAACGACGATAGCCTCGTCAAGCCGAACTGTTGTTCCACCGGTAGAGAAATCGGGTAAGTTTTCTGGAGCCAACTTCAAAGGATAGAAGCAAAGGGTGTTCTTCTGGCTTACTACACTTGGTATGCAGAAATTCACTAGTGAAGAACCTCCAGTGCCTGCTGCGAACATGCCGGACAACGAGAAATTCATGATTGTTGAGGCGTGGAAGCAGGCAGATTTTCTTTGCACAGGCTATATCTTAAGAGCTTTAGAGGATGACTTGTACAATGTGTACAATGCGATAAATACTTCGAAAGAATTATGGGACGCACTTGAGAAGAAGTACAAGACGGAAGATGCATGCTTGAAGAAGTTCATGGTTGCCAAGTTTCTAGACTATAAAATGATAAACAACAAAACTGTGGGAACCCAAGTTCAGGAACTTCAACTTATTTTTCACGACCTTATTGCTGAAGGTATGGTCGTGAATTAAGCATTTCAAGTGGCTGCAATGATTGAAAAATTGCCTCATTCATGGAGAGATTTCAAGAACTATCTTAAGCACAAGCGCAAAGAAATGAAGTTGGAAGATCTTGTGATACGTCTCAAGATTGAGGAAGTTAACAAAACAACCGAGAAGAAGTCTCGTGGAAATTCAAAAATCATGGTAGCTAATATCGTTGAGGAGACTGCTCCAAAAAGTAAGAAGAGGAAGAGGTCTTCTTGACAGACTAGAGAGCAGAATAAAAAGAAATTCAAGGGCAACTACTACAATTGTGGAAGAATTGGTCACAAAGCCCCTGATTGTCATATTAAAGAATAAGAAGAAGGGAAAAGCCAATATAGTGGAGAATAATGATGACATTGATGATCTTTGTGCAATGCTTTCGAAATGCAACCTAGTTGGAAATCCGAAGGAGTGGTGGATTGACTCTGGAGCCACTAGACATGTTTGTGCTGTCAAAGAAGCATTTGCGACTTACTCTACTGCTGATCCCGAAGAAAAGATGGGAAATAATGCAACAGCTAAGATTTAAGGTTATGGGAAGATATTCCTGAAGATGACTTCCGGCAAGGTGTTAAAGCTCAACAATGTTCTTCATGTTCCTACTATTAGGAAGAATTTAGTTTCTACTTCTTTACTTGTGAAGAATGGATTCAAATGTGTATTTTTTTCTTATAAAGTTGTTGTAAGCAAGAATGAAATCTATGTTGGAAAAGGCAACCTCACGGATGACCTTTTCAAACTCAATGTAATGGTTGTTGAAAGTATGAATAAAATTTTAGCTTCTTCTTATTTATTGGAGTCAAATGATTTATGGCATATTCGTTTAGGACATGTCAATTATAAAACCTTGCGGAAGTTAATTAATTTAGAAGTATTGCCTAAATTCGAGTGTAATAAATCGAAATGTCAAATATGTGTTGAATCTAAGTTTGTAAAACATCCTTATAAGTCTGTTGAAAGGAATTCAAATCCTTTAGACTTAATTCATACTGACATTTGCGATATGAAGTCGACACCATCTCGAGGTGGGAAAAAGTATTTTATTACTTTTATTGCCGATTGCATTCGATATTGTTATGTTTATTTGCTTAATAGTAAGGATGAAGTTAATTGAAGCATTTAGGAAATACAAGAATGAAGTAGAGAATCAATTGAATCAAAAGATCAAAATGATTAGAAGTGATAGAGGTGGAGAATATGAATCTTCGTTTGCATAAATATGTTCGGAATATGGAATTATCCATCAAACTACTGTACCTTACACACCTCAATCCAACGGAACTGCCGGAAAAAAAAATTGAACATTAAAGGAATTGATGAATTATTTATTAATAAGTTTTGGATTACCGCAGAGTTTGTGGGACATTAAAGGAAATGATGAATTCTTTACTAATAAGTTCCGGATTACCGCAGAGTTTGTGGGGGGAAGCTATCCTTACAGCTAACCGAATACTCAACAGAGTACCCCACAGCAAAACGCAATCTATTCCATATGAAAAATGGAAAGGAAGAAAACCCAACTTGAAATATTTCAAAGTGTGGGGGTGTCTAGCAAAGGTACAAGTTCCTTTACCTAAAAGGGTTAAAATCAGACCAAAAATAGTAGATTGCGTTTTTATTGGATATGCTACAAACAATAAAGCATGTCAGTTTTTCCTTCATAAATCTGATAATCCCGAGATTCATGTTAATACGATAATGGAATCAGATAATGCTGAATTCTTTGAAAGCATATATCTGTATAAAACTGAATGCGAATCGTTAAGTGAAAGACTTAAACGACCTCGAGAAGAACCAAAGGAAAATACTCCAAGTGTAGAAGATCCAAGGCGTAGCAAACGTCAAAGAACATCTACTTCCTTTGGACTAGATTTTGTGACATTCTTGCTTGAAAATGAACCTCAATCTTTTAAAGCAGCTATGTCGTCTTCTGATTTAGCATTTTGGAAGGAAGCAGTCAATAGTGAGATTCAATCAATTTTGGATAACCATATACGGGAATTGGTTGATCTTCCTCCGGGAAATAAGCCTTTAGGTTTGAAATGGATCTTTAAATGGAAAATGAAAGCTGATGGCACTATTGACAAATAAAAGGCAAGACTTGTTTTCAAAGGTTATAGACAAAAGGAAGGCCTTAATTACTTTGACACTTACTCGCCATTAACGAGGATAACATCTATTAGGGTGTTATTGTCACTAACGGCCGTGTATGGTCTTGAAATTCATCAAATGGATGTTAAAACAACTTTCTTAAATGGAAAACTGGAGGAAGATATTTACATGGAACAACCTGAGGGTTTTGTGGTTCCTGGTAAATAAAAGAAAGTGTGAAAACTTGTTAAGTTGTTTTACGGACTTAAACAAGCACCCAAACAATGTCATGCCAAATTTGACCAAACAATGTTGGCAAGTGGGTTTAAAATCAACGAGTGCGACAAATGTGTTTACATTAAAAACACTCCAGATCATGAAGTCATTGTTTGTTTATATGTTGATGACATGTTGATAATGAGCAAAAGTATTGCAGATATAAATGCTACAAAGCGCATGTTGGCTAGAAAATTCGATATGAAAGACTTAGGAGTTGCTGATTTGATCTTAGGAATCAAAATTCACAAGACTCCACAAGGTCTATCATTATCACAATCTCACTACATTGAAAAGGTACTTGACAAGTTCAAGTATTTGGATTTCAAATTTCCAAGACTCCAATTGACGTGAGTTATGCACTTCAAAAGAATGAAGGTGAAAGTGACTCACAACTGGACTATGCAAGAGTATTGGGAAGTTTGATGTATATATTGAATTGTACGCGACCAGATATAGCATGTACTATTAGAAAACTGAGTCGATTTACGAGTAATCTCAATCAAATACATTGGATGGCCATGAAATGAGTTTTGGGGTATCTAAAACATACCCAAAACTATGCTTTGCATTATAATAAATATCCCTCCATGATCGAGGGATATAGTGATGCTAATTGTATTACCAGTTCATCTGAAGTTAAATCCACGAGTGGATATGTTTTTACAATTAGGGGTGGAGCAGTGTCTTGGAAATCATCCAAACAAACGTGCATCGCCCGTTCTATAATAGAATCTGAATTCATTGCTTCAGATAAGGCCGGTGAAGAAGCTGAATGGCTCCAGAATTTCTTGGAAGATATTCCATCTTGGCCCAAACCTTTGGAATCTATTTGTATACATTGTGATAGTCAAGCGGAAATAGGTAGGGCAAGGAGCGTTATGTATAACGGAAAATCTCGTCATATACGACGGAGTCACAATACTGTTAGACAACTACTCTCTAGTGGTGTTATCAAAATTGATTACGTAAAGTCAAAAGATAACGTGTCAGATCCACCTACAAAGGGCCTATCTAGAGAGGCAGTTGAAAGATCATCAAAGGGAATGAGGTTAAGGTCTAGGACAAGTCATCATGGCCGTCACTCTACCTAGCAGACTGGAGATCCCAAGAGCTAGGTTCAAAGAGATCAATCAACGTTATGAATGACGGTTCAACATTTTCAAATAACTCAGACCATTTTCTTGATGAAGACAATGTTCAAAAATCGAGGTAAAACATTAAGGCTTTTTGATGAGTCAATAAAGCTTAAAGCTTTTTAATGATTTTCTAAGTCTGGAAGGATATGACCAGAAAGTGTGTCTTTAGGATTACACGTTTAGGAATCACCTATGTGAGTGTGACGTGTAAGCCGCTTCAAAGGGAATGAAAGTAAATGCCCATTCTCTAAGCACTCATGAAACCATGCGGTGTTCATGGCTGAAATGAACAAAACCGTGAGAACCATGGAAGGTTAAGGATTGATTGTGTGACTTATGTTGTCTAGTTATACAACAAATATTGACGGTTCAAAGATATCAAATCTACCGATTGACCGAGTATATCTGATAGAAGTTCACTACTGAAAGTTCAAAAGGAAACCTACTTATCCTGATGCAATTAATTCTTGCATGTAAAACACACACACGCCCGTGCATTCCTTTATTTTATATCCATTCCCCATTCATGTAGGGGATTGTTGGGTTTAAGTTTGGTGTCGCTTAAAGAGGGTGAATGGGAAATGGAGAAAAAATGAAATATTTGAGTTTCCCTCCTTGCCAAAGGGACATTGTCCCATATTGGAGGAAGAAAAGACTTTTGATGGGTATATATTCAATTTCTCTTCTTCTAGCTCTTAAATAGTTGAGTAGAAGTCAAGCATCGCACCGTCATCGTCGTCGCTCGCTCGGGTTGGCTTCAGTTTCGGCTTCGGATTCAAATTTGGATTTGGTCAAAGATCGATTGATTGATTAATCTCTTTGGAAAAAATTTCTTTCAAATTATTTTATTAATAATTTAATAATTAACGAATATTCAATCCGGAATAACCCATGACCTGCGATTTGGTCTGGTCCGGTCCATTTTTTTCCCGGGTTATATTGAATCCATTTTTTTATTTTCCCGCGATATTCCCACTTGTTCCAACAACTATGGCTGTTCTGAATGGTTGCAAACCTTTTCAGAATCAATGCCAAATGGTCTATAAATATGCCTTGAATCCTAGAATCTTTACTTACTAAATTTTCTGATAATCTTCTTCTTCTTCTGCACAATATTTTCCGGTGTGTTTTAGAGCTTTCGAGTGGTTTGCTGTTACATCGGCATTTTTGGTACCAACACACTGGTGAGTTAAATCGTTCTATCCTGGGAGGATAATATTCCATCACCTCGGGTACTTGAGGGGATTAATTTTCTTAAGGACACACTGTGCATTCAGTGGGTTCGATTTATTCCGATACTGTTTTCCAGAATTTTTTTCGTTAAACTTTTCTACTATTTTTCTGCTTCTGGTTTTATTTCAGAAAGTTTAATGCTTTATTGATTTTACAGCAATACAATTTTAATAATAGAAACTTCATCAAAAGAAAAAAGAAAAACCAAAAAATGAATACATAAGGTAATATTATGTGTAAACAATGATATAAGAGGAAACATTTTTTTCTACACCATTCATAATCGAATCTAATTAAAGCAAAAGGGTAGATAAAACAGAGTTCTTTGATTGAAATATTGAATCCTTTCGAGGATATTCTTCAAAACGTTGTCTTCACAAAGAATAATCTAAGTTTTCACATGTAATGACCCGATAGGTCATCTAGAGTTTTAACCTTTAATTATGTGCCTCGAAATCTCAAATATCGCCTTTTAGCCTTCCTTAATTTGCATGTGCAGTCCGTGTCTTCTTCTGAAAGGTTTTTATGAAAAACTGATTTAAGTAATCGTGCCTTAAAACTCACTTGGATTGACTTCGGCCAACAATTTGAGCAAACAAACCTCGATCCGTGTTTTGACGATCTCGGTGGGTCCGTATTGTGATTTGGGACTCAGGCGTACGCCCAGAATTGAATTCGGAGGTCCCTAGCTTGATTTATCGTAATTTGTTGAAAATTTAAAGTTTAAAGGCTTAATTATAAATTTGACCGATGTTTGACTTTATAACTCCGGGTCCGGATTTTGGTTCCGGAACATGATATAGGTCCATGGCTATATTTAGGATTTGTCTGCCAAAATTTGGTGCAAAACGGAGTTGAATTGACGTGATTCAGATGCCCGGTTGTTAAAATGAAAATTCATAAGTTTTATTGAAAATTGCATTCGTTTTGATATCCGATTCGTAGTTCTAGATGTTCTTTTGGTATTATAATTGCACGAGCGAGTTCATATAATATTTTTGGACTTAGGTGCCTGTTTGGTTTGGATCCCTATGTCACGCCCCGAAATCCCACCATCGGGCCGTGATGGCGTCTAACGTTGAACCCGCTAGACAAGCCAACGTATATAGCTAAACTAACATGAGAATCTCAACTTTTCAGAATAAGCTAAAACACTTCGAGATTAAATCGGCGAAATAAATACAGTTTAAGCTAAGTAGATACAATCACAATATAATGACGCAAGATTTCCCAAAACCTGGAGTCAAAAACTCACGAATTGTCTAAGAGTGCTAAATACAAGTCTGAAAGGAAATACATGTCTGCCTTCGAAACTAAAGAAAAAACAAGACAGAATCGAAGACAAGGGGATAGAAGAGACGCCAAGGTCCACGAACGCCAGCGGGTATACCTTGAAGCATCTATGATGAACTGGAAGGCACTCCCACTAATGATGTCCTCCGGGTCCGAATGCGTAATCTGCACAACATAAACGTAGTGTAGGTGTAGCATCAGTACAACCGACCCCATGTACTGAGTAAGTGTCTAGCCTAACCTCGGCGAAGTAGTGATGAGGCTAGAACCAGACTACCAAATAAACCTGTGCAGTTCAAATAAATAGATATACATATTTACAATAAATAAGGAATATAGGGAGAAAACAATTAATAAAGGAAGGGGAACATGCTGTGGGGAGATAACATTCTCATATAGGAAATCTCAATAGGGAAAAGAATGTCAAAGCCAGCATATCAATAAGGACAAGAAATCACCAACTTACACGGCATCATCCTTCGTGCTTTTACTCTCGTCCTCACTATGCGATGTATAATGTAATCAATGTGAATCATGGAATGGCATCACCCTTCATGCTTTTACTCTCTTCCCTCACTGTATAATCAATGAATATGGTACGAAATGGTTCATCGTACGGCACGTCATCACCCTTCGTGCTTTACACTCTTCCCTCACTGTATAATCAATGAATATGGTACGAAATGGTTCATCGTATGGCACGGCATCACCCTTCGTGCTTTACACTCTTTCCTCACAATATCAACAATGCACGACATCACTCTTCGTGCTTTAACACTCTTCCTCACCCAAACAACAATCACAAACAAGGGCAAGGAAGTAAACATAATAGAAATAGAAATCTTGGCAAGGGAACAATAACAGAAATCTCAAAATCCCAGCAAGCGAGACAATATCAAACAATGCACGGCATCACCCTTCGTGCTTTACTCTCATTGTCACCAAGACAAGTGCACGGCATCACCCTTCGTGCTTTACTCTCATTCTCACCAAGACAAGTGCACGGCNAGCAAACAGAATAGAAATAGAAATCCCGGCAAGGGAACAATAATTCAACAATTAAATCCCGGCAAGGGACAATCAATATCAAAAGCAACAATGACCCGGCAAGGGTATATTTCAATAACTCTTTCTCTTTCTTTCACTTTCATTTTCATGATTTATTCTATCACTTGAGCCTATGCTCCAAAGGATGTAATTTCTCACATTTCCCCATTATTTAATTCACAAGTTGTGCCAATTCTCCAAAGACATACTATCTCATATTTCTTCATTATTCAATTCACAATTTGAGCCAATGCTCCAAGGACATACTATCTCATATTTCTTCATTATTCAATTCACAATTTGAGCCAATGCTCCAAAGACATACTATCTCATATTTCTTCATTATTCAATTCACAATCTGAGCCAATGCTCCAAAGATGTTTAAAGAATACAATTCCCTTCACATATTCTTCACAACATATAGAAATCATCAATTAGGCATGGGAATTACCACTAAATCAGAATATTCACAATATAAGGCCTCACAGTCATGCTAGACACCAATGTATAGATACTCGTCACCATGCCTATACATCGTACTCTACAATTAGCAAGTAGACATCAAGACTCAACTCCTATTCCCTAAAGCTAAGGTTAGACCGAATACTTACCTCGGGTCAAAGTATAGCAATCAACCCTCTAACATCGTCTTTCCTTTAGAATTTGATTCCAGAATGGTATTATCTAGGAATAATCAACTCAAGTATATCTATAAGGATTCAAAGATTCAATTATATGGCCTAATTATCCATTTTCTAGCTTTCATCCAAAAACACCAACATCCGACCCTGGGCCCGGTTGGTCCAAACACGAGGCTCGGACCAAAACCATGTCACCCATGAGCCTGAACATATAATTTGTTTTCAAATTCGACCCCAAAATGAGGTCTAAATCAAGAAAATTCAAAAGGGCCTTACTCTACCCAAATTCCAGATTTTCTACTCTAATTTGCATGTTTTAGGCATAGGAATTCATTAATTATAGATGAAAAATGAAGGAAATGAGTTAAAATTTACTAACCCAAGAAGTCTTGGTGAAGGATGGCTTCAATAGACGCCTAAGGACCTTGGAGAAGATGAATTTCGTGAAAACTTATGAAAAATCTCGAAGCTACTGTTCTGGAAATATTTATATACCACCGGCAAAATTGCCCTTCGCGATCGCGGAAGGGAGGTCACGTTCACAAAGGGTAGACTGGACAGACCATCGCGATCGCAGAAGGTATGACGCGATCGCGAAGAGTAAAGCAAACTGGGGTCCAGAAGTTGACTTACGAGAATGCGTGGGACATCACGCGAATGCGATAAAGGCGACCGGTAAGGCTACGCGATCGTGGTCAACTGTACGCGAACGCGAAGAGGAAAGAGGCTAAGCCCTCAGGGTCAAATAACCCTACGCGATCGCGAGGGAATGAATGCGAACGCGATGAAGGAAGAACCTAAAGATTTGCGAATGCGGAAGAGGCTTCTCGATCGCGATCGCGCAGAACAAATGGGACTTGCAACAGCTGAAGCAATACCAGCAACTTTTCTAAGTTCAAAATCACTCCAAGGCACCTCCGAAACACTACCGAGCCCTCGGGGCTCCTAACAAATCACATCCACTGACTCAACCACATCCTACGAACTTAATCATGCGATCAAATCGCCAATATAACTTCATATACATAGAATTAAACCTCAAAATCCATGAATTCTATCAAATTTCATAAAAACATCAAATTTCCCATTTCAAGTCCGAAACACGTCAAACGAAATCCGTTTTCAACCAAACTTTACAGAAAGCGCTTAAACCATATATAAGAACTGTATCGGGCGCCGGAACCAAAATACGGGCCCGATACCATCACTTTCTAATCAGATTTCACATTCAATTTCCATAGATATTTTTAGAAACAATTTTACTCAAAAATTCATTTCTCGGGCTTGGGACCTCGGAATTCGGTTTTGTGCATACGCCCAAGTCCCATATTTTCCTACGGACCCTCTGGGACCGTCAAATCACGGGTCCGGTTCTATTTTCCCCAAAATGCTGACCAAAGTCAAATTTATTCATTTTAATATCAAATCTTAGCATTTTTCACAGAATCTCATATATAAGTTGTCCGGCTATCCGCCCGGACTACGCTCGCAGATCGAGGCCAATACAAATGAGGTTTTTGAGGCCTTGGAAGTACGAGATGGGTTATAAAATAGGTGATGACCCTTTAGGTCGTCACATTCTCCACCTGTAAAACAACCGTTCGCCCTCGAACGGACAGAATAAGGAAGTAACTGAGTAAGAAAATAAATGAGGGTAACGGCTCCGCATATCGGACTCGGACTCCCAGGTCGATGCCTCAAGAGGCTGACCTCTCCACTGAATACGAATAGAAGGGAAACTCTTGGACTCAACTGACGAATCTGCCGGTCTAAAATAGCTACCGGCTCCTCCTCATAAGATAAGCCCTTGTCCAACTAGAAAGTGCTGAAATCTAACACGTGGGCTGGATCGCCGTGATACCTCCGAAGCATGGACACATGAAAGACTGGATGCACGGCTTATAAGCTAGGCGGCAATGCAAGCCTATTAGCCACCTCTCCCACTCGATCAAGAATCTCAAACGGACCAATGAATCTAGGGCTAAGCTTGCCCTTGTTCCCAAATCTCATCACGCCCTTCTAGGCGACACCCGTAGCAATACTCTCTCACCAACCATGAAAGCCACATCTCGAACCTTGCGATCTGCATAACTTTTTAGCCTGGACTGAGCTATACGAAGCCTATCCTGAATGACCCTGACCTTGTCCAAGGCCTCCTGAACCAAATCTGTACCCAACAACCGAGCCTCTCCTGCCTCAAACCATCCAACCGGAGATCGACACCGCCTACCATAAAAAGCCTCATAAGGAGCCATCTAGATACTCGTCTGGTAGCTGTTGTTGTAGGCAAACTCTGATAAAGGCAAGAACTGATCCCATGATCCTCCAAAGTCGATAACACAAGCTCGGAGCATATCATCCAAAATCTGAATAGTCCGCTCGGACTGCCCATCCGTCTGAGGATGAAATGTTGTACTCAACTCAACCTGGGTGCCTAACTCTCGCTGAACTTCCCTCTAAAAATGCGAGGTAAACTGCACGCTCCGGTCCGAAATGATAGATACCGGCACACCATGAAGGCGAACAATCTCCCGGATATAGATCTCAGCTAACCTCTCGGATGAATAGGAGACTGCCACAGGAATGAAATGCGCTGACTTGGTCAGCCTATCAACAATGACCCACACTACATCGAACTTCTTCCGGGTCAACGGAAGTCGGGTAACGAAGTCCATAGTGATCCTCTCCCACTTCCACTCGGGCAGGTCAATCCTCTGAAGTAGGCCACCAGGCCTCCGATGCTCATACTTAACCTGTTGACAATTCAAACACCGCGCCACATATGCAACAATATCCTTCTTCATTCTACGCCACCAATAATGTTGCTGCAAATCCTGATACATCTTCGCCGCGCCCGGATGAATAGAGTACCGGGAACTATGGGCCTCCTCTAAAATCAACTCTCGAATCCCATCAACATTGGGCACACAAACTCGCCCCTGCAATCTCAAAACACCATCATCATCTAAGGTTACCTGCTTGGCACCTCCGCGCTACAACGTGTCCCTAAGGACACACAAATGGGGATCATCAAACTACCGATCATGGATACGCTCCAATAATGAAGAACGAGCGACCGTACAAGCCAACACTCGACTAGGCTCAGAAATATCCAACCTCACAAATCGATTGGCCAAAGCCTGAACATTCAAAGCAAGCAGCCTCTGACTGACCATAATAAAAGTAATACTGCCCATACTAGCTGACTTCCTACTGAAAGAATCGGCCATCACATTGGCGTTCCCCGGGTGATATAAGATGAAAATATCATAATCCTTCAACAACTCCAACCATCTTCTCTGCCTCAAATTCAACTCATTTTAGTTGAACAAGTACTGAAGACTTTTATGATTCGTGAACACCTCACACGCCACGCCATACAGGTAGTGCCTCCAAATCTTTAATGCGTGGACAATGGTTGCCAACTCCAAATCATGCACTGGGTAGTTCTTTTCATGAATTTTCAACTGCCTCGAAGCATAAGCAATGAACTTTCCATCCTGCATCAACACTGCACCACGCCCAATACGGGAAGCATCACAATAGACTGTATAAGGCCCTGGACCTGTTGGCAAAACCAATACCGGTGCCGTAGTCAGAGCTGTCTTGAGCCTTTGAAAGCTCGCTTCACACTCGTCCGACCATCTGAACTGGGCACCCTTCTAGGCCAAACTAGTCATTGGGGCTGCAATAGATAAGAACCCTCCACGAACCAACGATAATAGCCTACTAATCCCAAGAAACTCCGAATCTCTGTAGTTGATGCTGGTCTAGGCCAGTTCTTGACTGCCTCAATATTCTTCGAGTCAACCTGAATACCCTCTACTGACACGACCTGACCAGGAATGCAACTGAACTCAACCAGAACTCACACTTTGAAAACTTTGCATAAAGCTGACTATCCTTCAGAGTCTGAAGAACCACTCTGAGATGCTGCTCGAGCTCCTTCTGACTGCGGGAGTATATCAATATATCAACGAGTTTAAACAAGTCCTGAACAATCGGTTCATCAAATCAATAAAAGTTGCTGGGGCATTTGTCAACCCGAACGACATGACTAAGAACTCGTAATGCCCATACCGAGTGCGGAAAGCTGTCTTAGGGACATCGGATGCCCTAATCCTCAACTGATGGTAGCCAGATCTCAAGTCTATCTTTTAAAATACCTTGGCACCCTGAAGCTAATCGAACAAATTAACAATCCTCGGCAGTGGATACTTATTCTTGATTGCAACCTTGTTCAATTGCCGGTAATCAATGCACATCCTTATCGAACCATCATTTTTCTTCACAAACAACACTAGAGCACCCCAAGGGGAAACACTGGGTCTAATGAAACCCTTCCCAAGAAAAATCTTGCAACTGTTCCTTCAACTCTTTCAACTCTGGCAGGGCCATGCAACACGGCGGAATAGAAATGAGGTGGGTGCTCGGAGCCAGATCAATCCAGAAGTCAATGTCCCTGTCGGGTGGCATCCCCGGCAGGTCTGAAGGGAAAACCTCAGGAAACTCACGAACCACGGGCACCGAATCAATAGAGGGAACCTCAACACTTGAATCGTGCACATAAGCCAAACACCCCTTCTTGACCATACGCCGAGCCTTCACATACGAAATAACATTGCGGGTAGAATGACCAGGAGTTCCTTTCCACTCCAAACGGGGAAAATCTGGCAAGGCTAAGGTCATCGTCTTGGCATGACAATCCAAGATGGCATGATATGGGGATAACCAGTCCATTCCCAATATAACATCAAAGTCGACCATACCCAAAAGCAACAAATCAACACAGGTCTCAAGACCCCCAATCACCACGACACAAGAACGACAGACACGATCGACCATGATAGAATCGCCCACTGGTGTAGATACATAAACATGAACACTCAGTGGATCACTAGTCATGACCAGGTATGGTGCAAAATAAGAGGACACATACGAATACGTAGACCCTGGGTCAAATAGCACTAAAGTATCTCTATCACAAACCCGAATAGTACCTGTAATAACTGCATCTGAAGACACAGCCTCTGGCCTGGCTGGAAGGGCATAACATCAGGGCTAGGCCCTACCACCCGGAACCACATCTCTGGGATGGCCGGCTGCTGGCTGGCCTCCACCTCTAGCGGGCTGAGCTCCACCTCTATGACATATATCTCCCCCTCTAGCACATCTAACCCCACCTCTAGCTGGTTGGGCATGTTGTGGAACACCTGGTGCCTGTACCATGCCACGAGAACCCTGATGTTGCGAACTACCTGGTGCTCGAGGGCAAAATATAGCAAGGTGACCCGGATCACCACAAGTGTAACAAGACCTCGGCTACTGAGGGAACTGAATCTGACCCTGTCGACCTGAATGACCACCCCAAAAATCTGAGAACCACGACCACCTGAAGTACCATGGGAAACTTGAAGAGTTGAATGAAAAGGTCTGGGAGGATGACCTCTGCCTGAAGAACCCCTGCCCTCAGATGAGGCTCCACTGAAACAACCGAAATAACGAGGCCACTTGTGAGACCCCTAACTACTGCCCTGTGATAAAACCATCTCAATGCGCCTGGCCACATTGGCCGCCTCCTGGAATGAAATATCAGTGCCTGTCTCTCTGGCAATTTTGAGTTTGATAGGCCGGGCTAATCCCTCAATAAATCTCAGAACCCTCTCCCGATCAGTGGGAAGTATCATAAGAGCATGTCGGGCTAGAGTGATGAATATGGTCTCGTACTGAGTGATTGACATAGATCCCTGCTGGAGACGCTCAAATTGTCTCCGAAGGTCATCTCTCTAAGTAATGGGAAGGAACTTCCCTAGAAATACCTATGAGAACTGAGTCCAAGTCAAAGGTGTAGATCTAGCTGGTCTGGCTAGGCAATAATCTCTCCACCAACTCTTGGTTGCGCCCGATAACCGAAAATTAGCGAAGTCAACCCCGTTGGACTAAACTATGCCAATGTTCTGAAGAACCTCGTGGCAGCTGTCCAAATAATCCTGGGGATCCTCTGGTGGTGAACCAGTGTAAGTAGAAGTAAATAACTTGGTGAACCTGTCCAGTCTCCACAGATCAGCTGCTTACATATGTGCTCCCTCTGCTACTGGTGCTGCAATACCCCGCTGAGCTACTCCTGCTGGCTGAGGTGCCGGAGTCTGTAACTGTGGAGCTAGCTGCTCTAGCACGCGGGCGGCAGGAGTCTGGGAACCTCCCCAAGCCTGAGAGATGGCTGATACTGTAGGAAGAAGACACGCATGTGCTACACTCTCCATGAGTCCGACTAGATGGACAAGGGCGTCCTGAAGCACTGGGGTAGCTATGAACCCCTCCGGGACCTGAGCTGGTCCATCTGGGACTGCCGGAACTAGGACCTCCTCGTCAGACTCGACCTAAGGATCCTCCACTGGGGCTACTGCTCTAGGCTGAGCCCGGCCTCGGCCTCTAGCACGGCCTCGTCCTCGACCTCGAGTAGGAGCTGTAGCAGGAGTGTCAGGCTGCTGGCCGGAACAAAGGGAAGAACGCGTCCTCACCATCTACGAGAGAATAGAATAGAAACTCAATCAGTACTCAGAATTCATAGCGCACGATAGAGATGAAAAGAAGTATGGAGTCATCCTAACTTTTGCAGCCTCTGGGGGATAAATAGGGACGTCTCCATACCGATCCCTCAGACTCTACCAAGTTGTCCGTGAGTTGTGACACCTAAGTAATCTAGTGCTCTGATACCATTTTATCATGCCCAGAAATCCAACCATCGGGCAGTGATGGCGTCTAACGTTGAACCCGCTAGAAAAGCTAACGTACGTAGCTAGACTAACATGAGAATCTCAACTTTTCAGAGTAAGCTAAAACACTTCGAGATTAAATCAGCGGAATAAATACAGTTTAAGCTAAGTAGATACAATCACAATATAACGACGCAAAATTTTCCAAAACCTGGAGTCAGAAACTCACGAACTGTCTAATAGTGCTAAATACAAGTCTGAAAGGAAATACATGTCTGCCTTCGAAACTAAAGGAAAAACAAGACAGAATCGAAGACAAGGGGATAGAAGAGACGCCAAGGCCCACGAACGCCAGCGGGTATACCTTGAATCCTCTATGATGAACTGGAATACACTCCCACTAATGATGTCCTCCAGGTCCGGCTGCGTAATCTGCACAACATAAAAGAAGTGCAGGTGTAGCATCAGTACAACCGAGCCCATGTACTGAGTAAGTGCCTAGCCTAACCTCCGTGAAGTAGTGACGAGGCTAGAACCAGACTACCAAATAAACCTGTGCATTTCAAATAAATAGATATACCTATTTACAACAGATAAGGAATATAGGGAGAAAATAATTAATAAAGGAAGGGGAACATGTTGTGGGGAGATAACATTCTCATATAGGAAATATCAATAGGAAAAGAACGTCAAAGCCAGCATATCATTAAGGACACGAAATCACAAACTTGCACGGCATCACCCTGCGTGCTTTTACTCTCGTC
The DNA here is from genome assembly GCA_005239525.1 of Nicotiana knightiana. Taxonomy (NCBI): domain Eukaryota; kingdom Viridiplantae; phylum Streptophyta; class Magnoliopsida; order Solanales; family Solanaceae; genus Nicotiana; species Nicotiana knightiana. The sequence continues at coordinate 49,778 of ML407511.1, read as the reverse complement.
CTCACTATACGATGTATAATGTAATCAATGTGAATCATGGCACGACATCACCCTTCATGCTTTTACTCTCTTCCCTCACCGTATAATCAATGAATATGGTACGGAATGGTTCATCGTATGGCATGGCATCACCCTTCGTGCTTTACACTTTTCCCTCACTGTATAATCAATGAATATGGTACAGAATGGTTCATCGTACGACACGACATCACCCTTCGTGCTTTACACTCTTTCCTCATAATATCAACAATGCACGGCATCACCCTTCGTGCTTTAACACTCTCCTCACCTAAACAGCAACCACAAACAAGGGCAAGGAAGTAAACAGAATAGAAATAGAAATCCTGGCAAGGGAACAACAACAGAAAACTCAACATCCCAGCAAGGGAGACAATATCAAACAATTCACGGCACCACCCTTCGTGCTTTACTCTCATTCTCACCAAGACAAGTTCACGGCATCACCCTTCGTGCTTTAACAGTCTTCCTCACCCAAACAACAATCACAACCAAGGGCAAGGAAGCAAACAGAATGGAAATAGGAATCCCGACAAAGGAACAATAATTCAACAATTAAATCTCGGCAAGGGACAATCAATATCAATAGTAACAATGACCAGGCAAGGGTATATTTCAATAACTCTTTCTCTTTCTTTCACTTTCATTTCCGTGATTTATTCTATCACATGAGCCTATGCTCCAAAGGATGTAATATCTCACATTTCCTCATTATTTAATTCACAAGTTGAGCCAATGCTCCAAAGACATACTATCTCATATTTGTTCATTCTTCAATTCACAATTTGAGCCAATGCTCCAAAGACATACTATCTCATATTTCTTCATTATTCAATTCACAATTTGAGCCAATGCTCCAAAGACATACTATCTCATATTTCTTCATTATTCAATTCACAATTTGAGGCAATGCTCCAAAGACATATTATCTCATATTTCTTCATTATTCAATTCACAATTTGAGCCAATGATCCAATGATGTTTAAAGAATACAATTCCCTTCACATATTCTTCACAACATATAGAAATCATCAATTAGGCATGGGAATTACCATTAAATCAAAATATTCACAATATAAGGCCTCACGGTCATGCTAGACACCAATGTATAGATACTCGTCACCATGCCTATACATCGTACTCTACAATTAGCAAGTAGCAATCAAGACTCAACTCCTATTCTCTCAAGCTAAGGTTAGACCGAAGACTTACCTCGGGTCCAAAGTATAGCAATCAACCCTCTAACAACGTCTTTCCTTTAGAATTTGACTCCGGAATGGTATTATCTAGGCATAATCAACTCAAGTATATCAATAAGGATTCAAAGATTCAATTACATGGCCTAATTATCCATTTTCTAGCTTTCATCCAAAAATACCAAAAGTCGACACCGGGACCGGTTGGTCTAAACACGAGGCTCATACCAAAACCATGGCATCCATTCACCCACGAGCCTGAATATATAATTTGTTTTCAAATTCGACCCCAAAACGAGGTCTAAATCAAGAAAATTCAAAACGGCCTTACTCTACCCAAATTCCAGATTTTCTACCCTAATTTGCATGTTTTAGGCATAGGTATTCATTAATTATAGATGAAAAATGAAGGAAATGAGTTAAAATTTAGTAACCCATGAAGTCTTGGTGAAGGATGGCTTCAATGGACGCCTAAGGACCTTGGAGGAGATGAATTTCGTGAAAACTTATGAAAAATCCTGAAGCTACTGTTCTGGAAATATTTATATACCACTGGCAAATTTGCCCTTCGCAATCGCGGAAGGGAGGTCGCATTTGTGAAGGGTAGACTGGACAGACCATCGCGATCGCAGAAGGGATGATGCGATCACGACGAGTAAAGCAAACTGGGGTCCAGAAGTTGACTTACACAAACGCGTTGGGCATCACGCGAATGGGATAAAGGAGACTGGTAAGGCTACGCGATCGCGGTCAACTGTACGCGAACGTGAAGAGGAAAAGAAGTCAAGCCCTCAGGGTCAAATACCCTACGTGATCGCGAGGGAATGAATGCGAATGTGATGAAGGAAAAGCCTAAAGCTTCGTGAATGCGGAAGAGGCTTCGCGATCGCGATCGCGAAGAACAAATGGGACCTGCAACAGCTGAAGCAAAACCAGCAACTTTTCTAAGTTCAAAATCACTCTGAGGCACCTGCAAAACACTCCCGAGCCCTCGGGGCTCCTAACAAAACACATGCACTGACTCAACCACATCCTACGAACTTAACCGTGCAATCAAATCGCCAATATAACATCATATACATAGAATTAAACCTCAAAATCCATGAATTCTGTCAAATTTCATAAAAACATCAAATTTCCCCTTTCAAGTCCGAAACACGTCAAAGAAATCCATTTTCAACTAAACTTTACAAAAAGCGCTTAAACCATATATAAGACCTGTACCGGGTGTCGGAACCAAAATACGGGCCCGATACCATCACTTTCTAATCAGATTTCACATTCAATTTCCATAGATATTTTCAAAAAACAATTTTACTCAAAAATTCATTTCTCAGGCTTGGGACCTCGAAATTCGGTTCCGGGCATACGCCCTAGTCCTATATTTTCCTATGGACCCTCCGGGACCGTCAAATCACGCATCCGGTTCCGTTCTACCCAAAATGTTGAACAAAGTAAAATTTATTCATTTTAATATCAAATCTTAGCATTTTTCACAGTATCTCATATACAAGCTGTCCGGCTACGCGCCCAGACTACGTACGTAAATCGAGACTATTATAAATGAGGTTTTCAAGGCCTCGGAAGTACAGGATGGGTAATAAAATAGGTGATGACCCTTTGGGTTGTCAAATTCTCCACCTCTAAAACATCTGTTCGTCCTCGAACAGACAGAATAAGGAAGTACCTGAGACAGAAAATAAATGAGGGTAACGGCTCCCCATATCGGACTCGGACTCCCAGGTCGATGCCTCAAGAGGCTGACATCTCCACTAAACACGAACAAAAGTGAAACTCTTGGATCTCAATTGACGAATCTGCCGGTCTAAAATAGCTACCGGCTCCTCCTCATAAGATAAGCCCTTGTCCAACTGGACAGTGCTGAAATCTAACACATGGGCTGGATCGTCGTGATACCTCCGAAGCATGGACACATGAAAGACTGGATGCACGGCTGATAAGCTAGGCGGCAATGCAAGCCTATAAGCCACCTCTCCCACTCGATCAAGTATCTCAAACGGACCAATGAATCTAGGGCTAAGCTTGCCCTTCTTCCCAAATCTCATCACGCCCTTTATATGAGACACTCGGAGCAATACTCACTCACCAACCATCAAAGCCACATCTCGAACCTTGCGATCTGCATAACTCTTTTTCCTGGACTGAGTTGTACGAAGCCTATCCTGAATGACCCTGACCTTGTCCAAGGCCTCCTGAACACAATCTGTACCTAACAACCGAGCCTTTTCCGGCTTAAACCATCCAACCGGAGATCAAACCATCTGGATACTCGTCCAGTAGCTGTTGTTGTAGGAAAACTTTGCTAAAGGCAAGAACTGATCCCATGATCCTCCAAAGTCGATAACACAAGCTCGGAGCATATCCTCAAAAATCTGAATAGTCTGCTCGGACTGCCCATCCGTCTGAGGATGAAATGCTGTACTGAACTCAACCTGGGTGCCTAACTCTCACTGAACTTCCCTCCAAAAACGCGAGGTAAACTGCACGCCCCAGTCCGAAATGATAGATACCGGCACACCATGAAAGCGAACAATCTCCCAGATATAGATCTCAGCTAACCTCTCGGATGAATAGGAGACTGCCACAAGAATGAAATGCGCTGACTTGGTCAGCCTATCAACAATGACCCACACTGCATCGAACTTCTTCTGGTTCAACGGAAGTCCGGTAACAAAGTCCATAGTGATCCTCTCCCACTTCCCTCGGGAAGCTCAATCCTCTGAAGTAGGCCACCAGGCCTCTGATGCTCATACTTAACCTATTCACAATTCAAACACCGCGCCACATATACCACAATATCCTTCTTCATTCTACGCCACCAATAATGTTGCCGCAAATCCTGATACATCTTCGCCGCGCCCGGATGAATAGAGTACCGGGAACTATGGGCCTCCTCTAAAATCAACTCTCGAATCCCATCAACATTGGGCACACAAACTCACCCCTGTAATCTCAAAACACCATCATCATTTAAGGTCACCTGCTTGGCACCTCCGCGTTGCACCGTGTCCCTAAGGACACACAAAGGGGGATCATCAAACTGTCGATCATGGATACGCTCCAATAATGAAGAACGGGCGACAGTACAAGCCAACACTCGACTAGGATCAGAAATATCCAACCTCACAAATCGATTGGCCAAAGCCTGAACATCCAAAGCATGTGGCCTCTAACTGACTGGAATAAAAGCAAGACTGCGCATACTAGCTGACTTCCTACTCAAAGCATCGGCCACCACATTGGCCTTCCCCGGGTGATATAAGATGGAAATATCATAATCCTTCAACAACTCCAACCATCTTCTCTGCCTCAAATTCAACTCTTTTTACTTGAACAAGTACTGCAGACTTTTATGATCCGTGAACACCTCACACACCACGCCATACAGGTAGTGCCTCCAAATCTTTAATGCGTGGACAATGGCTTCCAACTCCAAATCATGCACTAGGTAGTTCTTTTCATGAATTTTCAACTACCTCAAAGCATAAGCAATGACCTTGCCATCCTGCATCAGCACTGCACCAAGCCCAATACGGGAAGCATCGCAATAGACTGTATAAGGCCCTAAACCTGTGGGAAAAACCAATACCGGTGCCGTAGTCAGAGCTGTCTTGAGCCTTTGAAAGCTCGCCTCACACTCGTCCGACCATCTGAATTGGGCACCCTTCTGGGTCAACCTAGTCATCGGGGCTGCAATAGATGAGCACCCCTCCACGAACCGACGATGATAGCCTACTATTCCTAAGAAACTCCGAATCTCTATAGCTGATGCTGGTCTAGGAAAGTTCTTGACTGCCTCAATCTTCTTCGAGTCAGCCTGAATACCCTCTACTGACACGACATGGCCCAGGAATGTAGCTGAACTCAACCAGAACTCACACTTTGAAAATTTTGCATAAAGCTTACTATCTTTCAGAGTCTGAAGAACCACTCTGAGATGTTGCTCGTGCTCCACCTGACTGCGGCAGTATATAAATATATCATCAATGAAGACTGTCACGAACGAGTCTAAACAAGGCTAGAATACTCGGTTCATCAAATTTATAAAAGCTGCTGGGGCATTTGTCAATCCGAACGACATGACTAAGAACTCGTAATGCCCATACCGAGTGCGGAAAGCTGTCTTAGGGACATCGGATATCCTAATCCTCAACTGATGGTAGCAAGATCTCAAGTGTATCTTTGAAAATACCTTGGCACCCTAAAGCTGATCGAAAAAATCATCAATCCTCGGTAGTGGATACTTATTCTTCATTGTAACCTTGTTCAATTGCCGGTAATCAATGCACATCCTCATCGAACCATCCTTTTTCTTCACAAACAACACTGTAGCACCCCAAGGGGAAACACTGGGTCTAATGAAACCCTTCCCTAACAAATCCTGCAACAGTTCCTTCAACTCTTTCAACTCTGACAGGGACATGCAATACGGCGGAATAGAAATGGGCTGGGTGCCCGGAGCCAGATCAATGCAGAAGTCAATGTCCCTATCAGGTGGCATCCCCGGCAGGTCTGAGGGAAAACCTCAGGAAACTCACGAACCACGGGCACCGAATCAATAGAGGGAACCTCAACACTAGAATCGCGCACATAAGCAAACACCCCTTCTCGACCATACGCCGAGTCTTCACGTACGAAATAACACTGTGGGTAGAATGACCAGGAGTTCTTTTCCAGTCCATACAGGGAAAATCTGGCAAGGCTAAGGTCATCGTCTTGGCATGATAATCCAAGATGGCATGATATGGGGACAACCAGTACATCCCCAATATCACATCAAATTCATTCATACCAGAAAGCAACAAATCAACACGGGTCTCAAGACCCCTAATCACCACGACACAAGAACGATGGACACGATCGACCATGATAGAATCACCCATTGGTGTAGATACATAAATAGGAACACTCAGTGGATCACTAGGCATGAGCAGGTATGGTGCAAAATAAGAGGACACATACGAATACGTAGATCCTGGGTCAAACAGCACTGAAGCATCTCTATCACAAACCCGAATAGTACCTGTAATAACTGCATCTGAAGACTCAGCCTCTAGCCTGGCTGGAAGGGCATAACATCGGGGCTAGGCCCTACCACCCTGAACCACATCTCTAGGACGGCCGACTGCTGGCTGGATTCCACCTCTAGAGGCATAAGCTCCACCTCTATGACCTCTACCTCCACCTCTACCCCCACCTCTAGCTTGCTGGCACGCTGTGGAACACCTGGTGCTCGAGGGAAAAATCTAGCAAGGTGACCCGGATCACCACAAGTGTAACAAGACCTCGGCTGCTGAGGGAACTGAATCTGACCCTGCCGACCTGAATGACCACCCGGGAAACTCTGAAACGGCAGTGCACTGTAAGGTTGCTGATCAGAATAGTGCGTCTGAGAACCACGACCATTTGAAGTACCATGGGAAACTTGAAGAGTTGAATCAAAAGGTTTGGGAGGATGACCTCTGCCTGAAGAACCCCTACCCCCAGATGAGGCTCCACTGAAACGACCGAAATGACGGGGCCTCTTGTCAGACCCCTAACTACTGCCCTGTGATAAAACCATCTCAATGCGCCTGGCCGCATTGGCCACCTCCTGGAATGAAATATTAGTGCCTGTCTCTCTGGCCATCTGGAGTCTGATAGGCCGGGCCAATCCCTCAATAAATCTCCGAACCCTTTCCCGATCAGTGGGAAGTATCATAAGAGCATGTCGGGCTAGAGTGATGAATCTGGTCTCGTACTGAGTGTCTGACATAGATCCCTGCTGGAGACGCTCAAACTGTCTCCGAAGGTCCTCTCTCTGAGTAATGAGAAGGAACTTCCCTAGAAATACCTCTGAGAACTGAGTCCAAGTCAAAGGTGTACATCCAGCTGGTCTAGCTAGGCAATAATCTCTCCACCAACTCTTGGCTGCGCCCGATAACCGAAAAGTAGCGAAGTCAACCCCGTTGGACTCCACTATGCCCATGTTCCGAAGAACCTCGTGGCAGCTGTCCAAATAATCCTAGGGATCCTCTAATAACCGAAAAGTAGCGAAGTCAACCCCGTTGGACTCCACTATGCCCATGTTCCGAAGAACCTCGTGGCAGCTGTCCAAATAATCCTAGGGATCCTCTAATAACCGAAAAGTAGCAGTAAATAACTTGGTGAACCTGTCCAGTCTCCACAGAGCAGATGCTGACATAGGTGCTCCCTCTGCTACCGGTGCTGCAATACCCGGCTGAGCTACTCCAGCTGGCTGAGGTGCCGGAGTCTGTAACTAAGGAGCTAGCTACTCTGGCATGCGGGCGGCAAGAGTCTGGGAACCTCCCCCAGCCTGAGAGATGGCTGGTGCTGTAGGAAGAAGACCCACCTTTGCTACACTCTCCATGAGTCCGACTAGTCGGACAAGGGGGTCTTGAAGCACTGGGGTAGCTATGAACCCCTCTGGGACTGCCGGAACTGGGACCTCCTCGTCAGACTCGACCTGAGGATCCTCCACTAGGGCTGCTGCTCTAGGCTGAGCCCGGCCCCGGCCTCTGCCTCTAGCACGACCTCGTCCTCGACCTCGAGTAGGAGCTGTAGCAGGAGTATCAGGATGCTGGGCAGAACCAAGGGAAGCATGCGTCCTCGCCATCTGAGAGAAAATAGAATAGAAACTCAATCAGTACTCAGAATTCATAGTGCACGATAGAGATGAAAAGAAGTATGGAGTCATTTTAACTTTTGCAGCCTTTAGGGGATAAATACGGATGTCTCCATACCGATCCCTCAGACTCTACCAACTTTTCCGTGAGTTGTGAGACCTAAGTAACCTAGTACTCTGATACCAACTTATCATGCCCCGAAATCCCACCATCGGGTCGTGATGGCGTCTAACGTTGAACCCGCTAGACAAGCCAACATATATAGCTAGACTAACATGAGAATCTCAACTTTTCAGAATAAGCTAAAACACTTTGAGATTAAATCAGCGGAATAAATACAGTTTAAGCTAAGTAGATACAATCACAATATAACGACGCAAAATTTCCCAAATCCTGGAGTCATAAACTCACGAACTGTCTAAGAGTGTTAAATACAAGTCTGAAAGGAAATACATGTCTGCCTTCAAAACTAAAGGAAAAACAAGACAGAATCGAAGACAAGGGGATAGAAGAGACGCCAAGGCCCACAAACGCCAGCGGGTATACCTTGAAGCCTCTATGATGAACCGGAAGACACCCCCACTAAAATAAGTACAGGTGTAGCATCAGTACAACTGACCCCATGTACTCAGTAAGTGCCTAGCCTAACCTCGGCGAAGTAGTGACGAGGCTAGAACCAGACTACCAAATAAACCTGTGCAGTTCAAATAAATAGATATACGTATTTACAACGGATAAGGAATATAGGGAGAAAACAATTAATAAAGGAAGGGGAACATGCTGTAGGGAGATAATAGTCTCATATAGGAAATTTCAATAGGGAAAAGAACGCCAAAGCCAGCATATCAATAAGGACAAGAAATCAGAAACTTGCACGGCATCACCCTTCATGCTTTTACTCTCGTCCTCACTGTGCGATGTATAATGTAATCAATGTGAATCATGGCACGGCATCACCCTTCATGATTTTACTCTGTTCCCTCACTGTATAATCAATGAATATGGTACGGAATGGTTCATCGTATGGCATGGCATGGCATCACCCTTCGTGCTTTACACTTTTCCCTCACTGTATAATCAATGAATATGGTACAGAATGGTTCATCGTACGACACGGCATCACCCTTCGTGCTTTAGACTCTTCCCTCACTGTATAATCAATGAATATGGTATGGAATGGTTCATCGTATGGCACGGCATCACCCTTCGTGCTTTACACTCTTTCCTCAAAATATCAACAATGCACGACATCACCCTTCGTACTTTAACACTCTTCCTCACCCAAACAACAATCACAAACAAGGGCAAGGAAGTAAACAGAATAGAAATAGAAATCCCGGCAATGGAACAATAACAGAAATCTCAAAATCCCAGCAAGCGAGACAATATCAAACAATGCACGGCATCACCCTTCGTGCTTTACTCTCATTCTCACCAAGACAAGTGCACGGCATCACCCGTCGTGCTTTAACACTCTTCCTCACCCAAACAACAATCACAACCAAGGGCAAGGAACCAAACAGAATGGAAATAGAAATCCCGGCTAGGGAACAATAATTCAACAATTAAATCCCGGCAAGGGACAATCAATATCAAAAGCAACAATGACCCGGCAAGGGTATATTTCAATAACTCTTTCTCTTTCTTTCACTTTCATTTTCATGATTTATTCTATCACTTGAGCCTATGCTCCAAAAGATGTAATATCTCACATTTCCTCATTATTCAACACAAGTTGAGCCAATGCTCCAAAGACATACTATCTAATATTTCTTCATTATTTAATTCACAATTTGGGCCAATGCTCCAAAGACATACTATCTCATATTTCTTCATTATTCAATTCACAATTTGAGCCAATGCTCCAAAGATGTTTAAAGAATACAATTCCCTTCACATATTCTTCACAACATATAGAAATCATCAATTAGTCATGGGAATTACCACTAAATCAGAATATTCACAATATAAGGCCTCACGGTCATGCTAGACACCATTGTATAGATACTCGTCACCATGCCTATAAATCGTACTCTACAATTAGCAAGTAGCAATCAAGACTCAACTCTTATTCCCTCAAGCTAAGGTTAGACCGAACACTTACCTCGTGTCCAAAGTATAGCAATCAATCCTCTAACACCGTCTTTCCTTTAGAATTTGACTCCGGAATGGTATTATCTAGGCATAATCAACTCAAGTATATCAATAAGGATTCAAAGATTAAATTACATGGCGTAATTATCCATTTTATAACTTTCATCCAAAAATACCAAAATTCGACCCTGGGGCCGCTTGGTCCAAACACTAGGCTCGGACCAAAACCATGTCACCCATTCACCCACGAGCCTGAATATATAATTTGTTTTCAAATTCGACCCCAAAACGAGGTCTAAATTAAGAAAATTCAAAAGGGCCTAACTCTACCCAATTTCCAGATTTTCTACTCTAATTTGCTTGTTTTGGGCTTAGGAATTCATTAATTATAGATGAATTAATGAAGGAAATGAGTTAAAATTTACTAACCCAAGAAGCTTGGTGAAGGATGGCTTCAATGGACGCCTAAGGACCTTGGAGAAGATGAATTTCGTGAAAACTTATGAAAAATCCCGAAGGTACTGTTCTAGAAATATTTATATACCACTGGGCAAAATTGCCCTTCGCGATCGCGGAAGGGAGGTCGCGTTCGCGAAGGGTAGACTGGACAGACCATCGCGATCGCAGAAGGTATGACGCGATCGCGAAGAGTAAAGCAAACTGGGGTCCAGAAGTTGACTTACGAGAATGCGTGGGACATCACGCGAATGCGATAAAGGCGACCGGTAAGGCTACGCGATCGCGGTCAACTGTACGCGAACGCGAAGAGGAAAGAGGCTAAGCCCTCAGGGTCAAATAACCCTACGCGATCGTGAGGGAATGAATGCGAACGCGATGAAGGAAGAACCTAAAGCTTCGCGAACGCGGAAGAGGCTTCGCGATCGCAATCGCGAAGAACAAATGGGACCTGCAACAGCTGAAGCAAAACCAGCAACTTTTCTAAGTTCAAAATCACTCCGAGGCACCTCCGAAACACTCCCGAGCCCTCGGGGCTCCTAACAAATCAGATGCAATGACTCAACCACATCCTACGAACTTAATTGTGCGATCAAATCGCCAATATAACATCATATACATAGAATTAAACCTCAAAATCCATGAATTCTATCAAATTTCATAAAAACATCAAATTTCCCATTTCAAGTCTGAAACACGTCAAATGAAATCCGTTTTCAACCAAACTTTACAGAAAGCGCTTAAACCATATATAAGACCTGTATCGGGCACCGGAACCAAAATACGGGCCCGATACCATCACTTTCTAATCAGATTTCACATTCAATTTCCATAGATATTTTCAGAAAACAATTTTACTCAAAAATTCATTTCTCGAGCTTGGGACCTCGAAATTCGGTTCCGGGAATACGCCCAAGTCCCATATTTTCCTAAGGACCCTTCAGGACCATCAAATAACCAGTTCGGTTCCGTTTTACCCAAAATGTTGACCAAAGTTAAATTTATTCATTTTAATATCAAATCTTAGCATTTTTCACACAATCTCATATATAAGTTGTCCGGCTACTCGCCCGGACTGCGCATGGAAATCGAGGCCAATACAAATGAGGTTTTTGAGGCATCAGAAGTACGGGATGGGTAATAAAATAGGTGATGACCCTTTGGGTCGTCACACCCCAAGGGCTCAGGTGAGATTCAGATAGGCTATAGATGTTTTTGAACTTAGGAACATTCTGGTTTTTAGCTTCTGTTGGTTTCTGGTATTTCTTTGTTCGTGAATGCGAAGAATGTTCCGCGATCACAGAGGCTAGTTGGGATAGGGCTGGTTTTACTCGGTGTGAACGCAAGGTTTTGGACGCGAACGTGGAGCAGTGAGGGGACTGCCCTTCACGAACGCGACCACGCCAATGCGAACACATAGCTTTAGAGAGGCGGGGCCTGGGAGATGAGTTTACTCTATGCTAACGCGAGCCAAGGCTCGCGAACATGGGGGTGAGGCAGGCTATGCCTATGCGAACGCGTGGAGTGACTCGCAATCGCATAAGTCAATTAAGCAGTGCCTTTGCGCACGCGCCAGGTGTCTTACGATCGCGATGAACACCTGACGCCTAGCCATTTAAATTTCTAAAAGACGGAATTTCACCCATTTTTCATAATATTTCCATTAGAGCTCGTCCTAGAGGCGATTTGGAGGAGAAATTTCAACACCAATTCATAGTTTAATATACTTTAACTTATTTTCTTCGATTTTTAATATCACCTAGTAATTTCTAGCATTAAGCTTTGTTCTTCCATGGTAGAAAGCTAGGGATTTTGGAAGAATTGGAGGGTTTTTGTAACGACCCGATCGGTCGTTACGAGAGTTTTAGCCTCATTTTCCCCATTTTTACTTTATTATATGTGGATCAGCCTTATTATGTTGTGACGGGTCGGTTGGCTCAGGTTGGGTAATTTTGGAGAGGAATGAGACACTTAGTCTCTTAAGTTAGTTAATTTGTTGGAAAAGTCAACCGGAAGTTGACTTATAGGTAAATGATCTAGAAATTTATGTTTTTATGGTTCGGATAGCTTCGTTAGGTGATTTGGGACTTAGGAGTATGTTCGAAATATTATTCAAAGGTCCGTGGTAGAATTATGCTTGAATTGGTGGAATTTGATTTTTGTCGATTTACGGTCGGCAGTGAAAAATTAGTTATTGGGGTACGAAGGGAATTCCAAAAGTTGGAATAGGTTCGTGGTGTCGTTTGTGATGTGTGTGCAAAATTTCAGGTTATTTTAACTTGGTTTGGTCGGTTTCGTCATCGTCGGTGAATTTCGGAAGTTTAGAAATTCTTATGCTTGAATCTCGGGTTAATTTGGTGTTTTGATATTGTTTTGAGTGGTCCGAGGGTTTGGCTATTTTTGTGTGATGATATATGATGTGTTGGTATATTTGGTTGAGTACTCGAGGGGCTCGAGGTGATCTTGGATGGTCATCGGAAGGTTTGGACTTGGAAAATGCAGCAGAATGGCTGCTGGTGTAATTTTTCTGGTGTGCCCGCACCTGCGGATGGGGATCTGCAGGTGCGGAAGACGTACCGTAGATGCGGAAAATGGAGGCATGGGCATCTTCCAAAGAAACGATGGAAGGATCGCACCTGCCATCCCGCAGGTACGCGTGGTGTCCGCAGATGCGGAAATTGGAACTTAAGTGAGATGCGCGGGTGCACACCTGGGATCGCAGGTGCGAGTCTGTAGGTGCGAGGAAAGTGATCGCAAGTGCGGTTTAGCTGGGCAGAACATATAAATTCAAGCCTTCGCAAAATTGGGTTATTTTTCCACCATTTGTGTTCGGACGTGGAGCTTTTTGAGAGATTTTGAAGTGGGATTCAAGGAGAATCACTTTGAGGTAATGTCTTTGAACTTAATACTCGATTCTATGGTGATTGCTAACCGATTAAGCATGAAATTTGTGGGATTTAGGGGTTAAAATTGGGGAATTAGGGTTTGGAAACTTGAGACTAAGAATTGGGTGATTGGAGGGGTCAAACGAAGTTAGTTTTTGATAAATTTGGTATGTATGGACTCGTGAGAGGATAAGGGTTCTGGTTTTGTGATTTATATTGCATTCCGAGACGTGGGACCGGGGGTCGGGTTTGGCCAATTTCGAGATATTTGATGTAATTTGATTATTTTCGCATGGGTTTTGTTCCTTTAGAGTATATTGATGATATGAATATAATTTTGAATAGATTTTGGGCGATTTGAGGTCGAGTCGAGCGTCAAGGGCATCGCGGAGTAGATTTTCATCCGATTTGAGGTAAGCAACGATTGTAAATCTAGACCTGAGGGTATGAAACCCCGAAATTTTGTACTATTTTGATAAATGAGAAAACACACATGCTAGGTAACGGGCGTGTGGGCGTGCACCGGTAGGGATTGTGACTTGGTCCGTCCCGTGGAAACTGTAGAGTTGCATATTTGATAAATTTTATATTATTTCCATGTGTTTTAGAATTGATTCTGTTAACTTGGGTTGAATGCCATGTTTGGGACCTTGTACCGTACTGTTTGGACCCTCAGGGGTATTTTTCTATTGTCCTCACATTGTTTTTGATAGAAAATATATCTCAGTCATGATTTATACATGTTTACTGTTAAATCCTGTTCATCACTCCATTTTGTTATGTGAAAGATATTTTGGGGTGAGTCCACTAAGTTGTATTGAAATGCCCGAGTGGCTTGTGAGGATGATGACTGAGTGAGGCCAAGGGACGGATTGTGAGGATAGTTATGGATCGGGCTACACGCCGCAGCGTTGTGTATATATATATATATATATGGATCGGGCTGCATGCCGCAGCGAGATATGTTGGATTGGGATGCACGCCGCAGCGATATTGGGTCGGGCTGCACGCTGCAGCGAGATATGTTGGATTGGGATGCACGCCGCAGCGATATTGGGTCGGGCTGTAGGAGCCCCTCCGGAGTCTACACACCCCAGTGAGCGCAGTCGACTATATATTTACAGATCGGGCTGCACGCCGCAACAGTTACTATAAGGTACCTATTGAGCGTGAGCGGTGAGTGTGAGTGCTGATTGATGAGAGTTGAGTCACAAATGACTGAGAGGCTTGCCCGAGGAGCTTGTTTTTATGAAACAATAATTGCCCGAGGGGCTTGTTTTTATGAAAATATTGTTGTCACTCTTCTTTTATACTGAGTCTCTATTGAAAATGTTGAACAAATATTTTTAAACAACTTTTATTGAAACTGGAGTTTTACAAGATGTTCGGAATTTAATTACTGATTTGATCTTGTTATTTCCACTGAGGTTTTCATGTTATGAGATTTGTATGATTTTAAATGCTTGTCACTGCACTCAGTCTTTAGTTATAATTGTTACTTACTAAGTTGGCGTACTCACGTTACTCCATGTACCTTGTGTGCAGATTCAGGTGCTAGGGCAGAGTGAGAGCTTATCTTTTCATTTTCGGAGCATACCAGAGATTTGCGAGGTAGTTGCACGGCGTTTGCAACCTTGCCTTTCTCCTTCCTATTTCTTTAGTATTTATATTCTCAGACTTATCTTTTATTAAGGAGAAATTATCAGATTTGTATTTTCTTTTAGTTGCTCATGACTTATGACTCTGGGATCGGGATGTGTTTAAATGTTTTGCGTATTTTTACTTGTTTTGAAATGCTTAAACGGAAATTTTATAAAACATCGGATTACTAATGAATTAAATGAAAAGTTCCTTTATGCTATACATAGTGAATTGGCTAGTCTAGTATCACGATAGGCGCTATCACGGCCAGGGTGGTTTTGGGGTCGTGACAAGTTGGCATCAGAGCCTAGGTTACATAGATATCACTAGTCATGAGCAGGTTTAGTAGAGTCTTGCAGATTGTTACGGAAACGTCTGTACTTATCTTCGAGAGGCTGCGGATTCTTTAGGAAAAATCTAAAATTCTTGAATTCCTGTCAGCAAGTCCATTTATTCCGCCAAAAGCATAACTCTTTGAATTCCTTTCATGTATTCGAATGCGCATGTGAGCGCTCGGTATCAGTTGTGCAGCGACGGCTTGTGATTTCCATGGGTAAGGTGCGAGATGTGATTTTTGCATGTTGATAATGGGCCAGTCTGGACGACTTGCGGCCGGGTTTTATCTGTGGCCTGAGTGCTGAGATTTCGATTGTGTGAGCACGTGCATTTGGGGACTTCTATGTCCGTTTGTGTCCTTGTTGATGGGACTTTGTGACTAGATGACTATGTGATGAATGTGATTTGATGGTGAGATGTGTTCAGATTGTTTAATTGTGACAAAAAGAATTGGCTAGAGATGTAGCAAGAACTATTGAGTATTTGACTTCTCTCTTGAGTTGGCATATGGCCACGAGTTGTGAGTGTATTGAAGGACCTCTCATATAGTTTAGTTGTAGAATGAAGTGGATCTTCCTGTTGTGTTCTGAGATACTGGTGTTGTCTTTTGGGCTGACAATGCCCCAACAACATTCATGTATTTGATTAACAGTGTGTTCCAGCCGTATTTGTACCCCTTCATTATTGTATTCATTGATGGCATCCTAGCACACTCACGTAGCCAGGAGAAGCATACTCAGAATTTGAGGATGGTATTATAGGGATTCAGGGAGGAGAAGCTCTATGCAAAGTTCTCCAAGTGTGAATTTTTGCTCAGTTCAGTAGCAATCTTAGGGCACGTGGTGTCTAGTGAAAGTATCCAGGTGGTCAGACGAGTGTGGGGAGAGATTTCAAAAGCTCAAGATTTTCTTTGACCACAACTCCAGTGTTAGTTCTGTCATCAGCTTCCGGTTCTTATACTGCGTATTGTGATGCCCCGAGGGTAGGTGTTGGTTGTGTTTAAATGTAGGAGGGTAAAGTGATTGCGTGATAACTATGATTTTTGGAAGGACATAGAGAGATATCAGTTTGAGGCTAAGCAGGCAGGGTTATCTCCCGCGGGGTGTCCTGAGGTTGTATGATCCTTATGTGGTTTTATGGAAAGTCCTCCTTTACCAGTAAGTGATATATGTTGCAATATGAGTTTAGATCGCTTGTGGAAATTGGCACGGCTATTACAATGTTGAATGCGAGCGTAGAAGATGATTTGAGATATAAGGTGGCTTGCGTTATAGGAGCTTCTGAAGGATTTAGTTGAATCTCATTGTGGTATTATGGCGGTGATAGGGTATGGGCATTATGAGTTATTGTTTTTCTTGATCTATGGCTTTGAGCCAAGTGGGGGAGTCTGCTAATGATAAGTTGGTTGCACGATTATGTGATGTATTGGTTTCAATTCAAGGTATACTGGTTAATCCGTTATAACCTACAGAGGTGGAGTTTGAGAATGACTCGAGTAATGGAAATTTTTGGATACGGGTTGTAATATACTCTATGGGTAATTGGGTTTTATTGAATGTTTGAGTTGTATTGTAAAGGGTGTAGTGTGTGCGTAGTAAGAAGTTTCCTGGTTGTTTAGGGGTGTGGGTTGTTGGTGTGCTAAATGGGGTATAGGTCGTTCGATCCGTTTGATCAGTTTAATTGGGATTTGCATAGAGTGGAGGACTCTCGAGGAAGGTCTTGATGGATTCAAGGTTTATATGTAAAAATTGGGAATCTTCAGAATGTGTATTGGGTTAGAAACTGAAATGTACATTGGAAGGCGTCAAGAATTGTGGTATTTCCATATCATTGTGGATTCTATATTCCGGTATTAGGGAAAGGGAAGAATAACTTAAATTCATCGAAAGTATCTTTAGAGTAAGTAATTGAGATGTGATACCTTGGGGTGTTTAAGAGATATTCATCGATTTATGAGCCCTAGGACGATGTGGTTCTGTGCTAGGGTCCCGCGTGGTGATTTCGGGTTGAGGATTTTGGTACTATGGCAAGGAGAAGAATCAATTAGAAGGTAATTCGAAAGGAACTCAGAAAAATGGGATAGCTTGGTAGTAGATTGGATCAACATGGTAATGAGTAAAATCGACTCTTGGGGTCCTTATGATGTTGTAAGGATCTACGTGTGATTCGTGGAAATGCTCTTGGGTATTGAAAGCCTACATAGCTTAGTTGAGTTAGAGGGATTCATTCCTGATAGGTTAGTTCAGTTAAATGGGTTTCAGAGGGCTCTTGATGGTCTCTATCATAGTTGAGATGTATATTTCCTACCGGTGCATGGGGCATGTGGCATATTGTAATTTTCTCCAGAATAAAATCAAATGGAAAGTCTTAACTGATTGAGTATGTAGCTGCTTACAACTCAGAGTGGATTTGAGGTTTGCCGTATCATTCATATGGTGGCATAATGGGTGTGATGTGTGGTGTAGTATTGAGATTGGGGTTGCTAGGTCGATGTGATTTGATAGGAAGGTTCTAAATTCTTAGGTAGCATGGACCATCTCAGATGATTAGATAGATGATGTTACTTTTGGATATGGATCAATGAAAGTGTAAGTTTTAGAATAGGCACTATGTTTTGATTTATGGGTACTTCATTGTTGTGGAGGTACTCTCCTTGTTGGTTGGATGCGGGTGTTCAAATTTGTCCTTGTAACACATACGCATTTTAAGGGTATCCCTCATGGTATGATCATGTATTGGGGAAGTATTAGACATTCAGGCGACGGATACTGTGATTTATGTACGCTGAGGGTTCAGAGTCTGGGTACTCGAATGGGTAGACGATTTCGTAGTTGAGGGATTTAGAGACGTAGACAAGGTTAGTAAGAGGTTAGTGTGTTTTGTGATTCAGTCATTATGAACCTTCCGAGGGTCATTTGTCTATTGTGTATGACCGGATTGATTTGGGGTCCCTTAGTAGGCCTAATGGGGATAGGTGTTTTGCACAGAGTCAGATTGATTGGATCCGTAGTGTTATTGTGAGGGGCATGCCAGTTAGTGGTTGTTTGGATTATCGGTGTTCTGGGATGATTTATGAGTTACTCTTCCCTGCTACGGGGAGCTGCGATTTGGTGGTTTTAGGCACACATGGTGTGGTTCTATTGTGGTCGTTGTAGAGGGATTTGAGTGAGGTAAGTAATTTGGTATTGCACAATTTAGGCGTATTGGTTACGTTCTTTCGAGTTCGTGTGGCATGATCTCGTCTGATTCCCCGTGGTTATGTTAATGCACTTTGAGTAGTTGAGGTCGGGTTTCGCATGGTTGTTGATTTTGAGCAAGGGAGAGCGAGGTATATAATATGTGTTAACGCTTGGATGGGGTCTCGCATTACAGCGGAGTTACGTTGAGATATGATCCTTGTGTGTTGGATTCGTGCGTATTGGTTCTGCGGTGTGTGAGGAGTTCTTAGCATTTGCGTTGTGGTGATACCCGTTGATCTTGCAGGACGGTTCTCTAGTTTGATTTTGTTTTTCCATGTTTGAGTACATCTGGAATGTAGCTTATTAGTGCACGGGCTGCACATGTCATGGTTTTAAGCTGTATTGATACATCATGTCGCTAGAGTGGTTGTAGTAGATGAGATAAGGTCATCAGACCTAGAATGGGTACTTCCGGATCTGGTTGCGGTATATTTGGGAGGATATTGATGCTGATTGGCTTAGAGATTTTGTTGTATTTCCTATCGAAGAGAGGGAGATCCATCACTTGTTGATCTGACGAATGATTTTGGGTTTTGGTGTGTTTCTTTCATCATTGGCAGTATGTGAAGGTGCTAGAACGGGTCTCTATTTGATAGCAGGGTTATTACCGGCATTGAGTTGCTTGAGTAGTTGTTGTGATTAGAAATTATCTCTATGGGTGTTTGTGTTATGTGGTATGTCATGTGATTTCAGCTTGGGGTATATCTATGTCTTGATTCATCTTGTTCAGACTTATACAGTGTGTGGATGCGTGATTCTGATCTTATAGAAAAGATCGGATGTGGAAATTGGATTCTAAGGCTTATGGGCTAGGCTTGATGAGAAGTTTCCTATGTGTTGTGTTATCAGATCCATGCGGGGCAGGGTGACGTGGGATCACCATCGTGGTAGAATTAGGCTTGAATTGGCAGAATTGAATATTTGGCGATTTCCGGTCGGCAATAGAAAATTAGTTATCGGGGTTGCAAGGGAATTCCAGAAGTTAGAATATGTTCGTGGTGTCGTTTTTGATGTGTGTGCAAAATTTCAGGTCATTGGCACTTGGTTTGGTTGGTTTCAGCATCGTCAGTGAATTTCAGAAGTTTAGAAATCCTTAGGCTTGAATCTCGGGTTAATTTTATGTTTTGATGTTTTTTTAAGTGTTCCGAGGGTTCGACTATGTTCATGTGATAATATATGACGTGTTGGTATATTTGGTTTAGGCCTCGAGGGGCTCGGGGTGATTTCGGATGGTCATCGGAAGGTTTGGACTTGGAAAATGCAGCACAATGGCTGCTGGTGCAATTTTTCTGGTGTGTCCACAACTGTGGACAGGAATCCGTAGTTGCGATGAGTGCAAGTGCAGAGGTCGTTCCGCAGATACGGAAAATTGAGGCATGGGCAGCTTCCACAGATGCGAGGGAAGGATCGCACCTACGAGCCCGCAGGTGCATGTGGTATCCGCATATGCGGAAATTGGAAGTTAAGTGAGGTGCGCAGGTGCGCACCTGGGACTGCAGGTGCAACTCCGCAGGTGCGAGGAAAGTGACCGCAGGTGCGGTTTAGCTTGGCAGAACATATAAATTCAAGCCTTCACGAAATTGGGTTATTTTCCACCATTTGTGTTCGGACTTGGAGCTTTTTGAGAGATTTTGAAGATGGATTCAAGGGGAATCACTTTAAGGTAATGTTTTTTAACTCAATACTCGATTCTATGGTGATTTCTTGTTGATTAAGCATGAAATTTGTGGGATTTAGTTGTTAAAAATTGGGGAATTAGGGCTTGGAAACTTGAGACTAAGAATTGGGTGATTGAGGGGTCAAACGAAGTTAGTTTTTGATAAATTTGGTATGTATGTACTTGTGATAGGTTAAGGGTTCTGGTTTTGTGATTTTATTTGGATTCCGAGATGTGGGCTAGGGGGTCAGGTTTGGCCAATTTCGGGATTTTTGATGTAATTTGATTATTTTCGAATGAGTTTTGTTCCTTTAGCGTATATTCATGTTATGAATCTCATTTTGAATAGATTCGAGGCTATCTGAGGCCGAGTCAAGCGGCAAGGGCATCACAGAGTAGATTTTCATCCGGTTTGAGGTAAGTAACGATTGTAAATCTAGACTTGAGGGTATGAAACCCTGGAATTTCATACTATTTTGATAAATGAGGTGACGCACATGCTAGGTGACGGGAGTGTGGGCGTGCACCGGTAGGGATTATGACTTGGTCCGTCCCGTGGAAACTGTAGAGTTGCGTATTTGATAAATTTTAAATGATTTCCATGTGTTTTAGAAATGATTCTGTTAACTTGGGTTGAATGCCATGTTTGGGGCCTTGTGTCGTATTGTTTGGACCCTCAGGAGTATTTTTTTACTTTCCTCACACTCTTTTTGATAGAAAATATGTTCTCAGTCATGATTTATACATGTTTACTGTTAAATCCCATTTATCACTCTATTTTTTAAATTTGTGAAAGATATTTTGGCCTGAGTCCCCTGAGTTGTACTGAAATGCCTGAGTGGCTTGTGAGGATGATGACAGAGTGAGGTCGAGGGCCGGATTGTGAGGATAGTTTTGGATCGGGCTGCATGTTGCAGCATTGTATATATATATGTGGATCGGGCTACTCGCCGCAACGATATTAGGTTTGGCTGCACACCGCAGGGATATAGCGTTTGGGCTGTAGGAGCCCCTCCGGAGTCTGCACACCCCTAGTGAGCGTAGTCGACTATATATTTACGGATCAGGTTGCACGGTGCAACAGTTACTATAAAGTACCTATTGAGCGTGAGTGTTGATTGATGAGAGTTGAGTCAGGAGTGATTGAGAGGCTTGCCCGAGGGGCTATATATATTAGTGATAATTTGCCCGAGGGGCTTGTTTTTATGAAATTACTGTTTTCACTCTTCTTTTAAACTGAGCCTCTATTGAAAATATTTAATAAATGATTTTAAACAACTTTCATTGAAACTGGAGTTTTACAAGATGTTCGGAATTTAATTAGTGATTTGATCTTGTTATTTCCAGTGAGGTTTTTATGTTATGAGATTTGTATGATTTTAAATGCTCGTCACTGCACTCGGTCTTTAGTTATAATTTTTACTTACTGAGTTGGCATACTCACGTTACTCCCTGCACCTTGTGTGCAGATTCAGGTGCCAGGGCAGAGTGAGAGCTAATCTTTCCCTTTTCGGAGCATGCCGAAGATTTGCGAGGTAGCTGTACGACGTTCGTAGCCTTGCCTTTCTTCTTCCTATTTCTTTAGTATTTCTATTCTCAGACTTATCTTGTATTAAGGAGATAGTATCAGGTTTGTATTTTCTTTTAGTTGCTCATGACTAGTGACTCCAGGATCGGGATGTGTTTAAATGCTTTACCTATCTTTACTTGTTTTGAAATGCTTAAACGAAAATTTTATGAAACATCAGATTAGTAATGAATTAAATGAAAAGTTCCTTTATGCTATACGTAGTGAATTGTCTAGGCTAGTATCACGATAGGCGCCATCACGGCCAGGGTGGTTTTGGGATCGTGACGTTTTTTCAAAGTCGGGATTTAGACCTCAATTTGGGGTCGAATTTTGAAACTATTTATGTAATTGGGCTCGGGGTGAATGGGTAAACGAGTTTTGGACTGAATCTCGAGATTTGACCAAACAGGCCGTGGGTTGAGTTTTTTTGACTTTTTGAGAAAAGTGTAAAATCTTAATTTTATTGAAATTGATTCCTTATTATTTGACGTAATCGAGTCAATTTTGGTTAGATACGATTGGTTTAGAGGCGTATTCTAGGGAAAAGGACTTGGTAAAGCTCTGACTTGACTGCGAAGTGAGGTAAGTGTTGTGGTTAACCTTGTCTTGAGGGATTAGGACTTGTTTACCTATTTGCGACGTATTTAAATGTTTGGGTACAACGTATAAGTGAAGTGAAGAGTACTTATGCGTTGTTGTCGGGTTAAAGCATGCAAGTGAGACTTATTTCCTGGTAATTTGTTACCTTCTTTACTTATTATATCCATGCCTAGATTAGTTTATTTCTTATTTGACAGTTCTTTCCGCATTTATGAATTAAATGTGATGGTTGAGTATATTTAGAAGTTGAGGTTTGGCATCTAGGATCCATTATAGAAGTAAGGTTTATTATTGCATTGTCTATCTCCCAAAAATTTGATATTCATTATTACATGGTAAGGGAGAGTGTTAAATCATGAAGAGTGATGTCGTGTTGTTTATTTCTTCATTTATTGATTAATACATAGTGAGGAAGAGAGTAAAAGCAAGAAGGGTGATGTCGTGCCGTATTTATCGTTTCATGGTGAGATTGAAAGTAAAAGCACGAAGGGTAATGTCGTGTCATTATTATCGTTTCATGGTTAGGTTGAGAGTAAAACCACGATGGGTGATGTCGTGCCATCTTTGTTCTTTATGTTTATCCGTTTTCATTGGTTGATGATTTATTTGACTGCCTTATGTTGTCATTCCTAGTGTAGTTATCGTATATTGTTCCCCTTTAGATCTGCTAGTGTCAGTCCCCTTCCTCTTTCCTCATTTACTGTTCATTTCATCCAAAATAGTTGTATTTTCTTCAGATTCTATTTGTAGAATTTCTAATAGCTCGTGCACTTGTGACTCTAAGTCCGGGATTGTACTTAGATGTTTTTGGTTATTTTACCTTTTTCGCACATTATTCCAGTTTATTTCAGTTTAAATGAGTTTTAGTTACTTAAATTGCTTAAAGTGGCATATGATTTACTCTAACATTGGCTTGCCTATCGAGTGAAATATTAAGCGTCATCACGGTCCCGAAAATAGAAATTTCGGGTCGTGACATCACCTTTCTTTTTCTTTCTATATTATATTTAGGTTATTAAATTTATTTCACTGCTTGTGGGCCAAATTTATCTTCCGACTATATTTTAAGCTTGACTATGTTAATTTTTCCTTTTTTTTCTATGTACCTTCTTTCCCATCAGAAAATGTTCTAAATTTCTCTTGAGATATTTTCGGCCGCAGATAGGAAATTATGTAGTCTTATGGATAGTTTAGTTTAATAATATTTTACCTGGAAAATGGTAATTATAATTATATATGATTTTGTGGTTCTAAAATACGTGATCTGCTTTAATACCAGTTGTTCAGACAGTAGATGCCAAGTGAGTAGTGGGAAAATGAAATAAGAGCGAAGGGAAGCAAGATTATGCAAACCGAGCAGTGGAGAGCCTGGTCTCGAGGTGGGTGTGGATGGGCCTCGAGGTTCGTCGGGATGGGCCTCGAGGTCGACCTTGGGAGCCTAACAAAGGACTGTCGAGGGTGATATAATAGTATCGAAGGCCTAAGATATGGCCTATTTGTGATTAATAACAAATAATTAATGAAGAACAAGTAATGAACACAATAAATGAAGGGTAATAAATCAATAGAACAATTGTAGAGAATGTTTTAGTTAGTGAGCAGAGGATGTTCTTGTTCTTGTATTGAATATCATGTATGTTACAAAGTGACAAGGGTCCCCTTTATATATGAGGGGGGAATCCCAACATAGTACATGTGTAATTAATGCAAGGAGACATGGCTGGTACTACCATTAAATGCCACGGTACGGGCTTGTACTATTTTGGGTATTTTGTTAAGTTTAACCATGTGCCCATTGGGAATTTTCCGCCTTTCCACGTTGATCTTCTATTTGTACTGCCTCGAGGTCGAGGGTCATCGATATTCCCACTCGATGCCAAAACTCGAACCTTCGAGCCTTCTGAGCGTCGAAATGACCGTAAAATCGGGCTTTCCAATTTTAGCCGTTTATAGATAGTCCCCGTGTTTCTTAGAATGAAGAGATAAGAAACGGTCTTGACTTTTTGCCTCTTCGACACTCCTATTATAGCGTCAGTCCCTTCAGAGCATTAAATGATGTGACATAAAAATCTACGCAGAGGTCGCTGTCAACACAATTCTCGAGAAGCCCATGAACCGTCATAGGTTCGACCCTTCCGCTTCAAGCATGTCCAAAGGTCCTCTATAAATACTACAATCACTTGCCTTTTCATAGTTTTTCATCTTCTTCATCTTATCTAAGCCTTCAAATTTTAACTAAGTGCTTTCCATTCTTATCTTCTGCCTGTGTACGTTTTTTCGTCTTCTTACTTCAAAAATCGATTGTTATCACGACAAAAATGTCCAAAAAGGTTCTATAAAAGGAGGGAGTCGCTTCTTCATCATGCCCGTCTAAGGGCAAGTCAAAAATTCCTCCTACCATCGAGCAATGCATTCCTGGTCCCTTCGACACCATTTCTGACTTCACAAAAGAAAAACCCCCTTCAACATCGGGTCGGTGCGAGCCCATGTCCCGATACATAAGTGTAGTATCAGATATAGAGAGGGTAAAAATTGACTGCCGCTGGGGGGAGGCAGCCCAAGTAGAGATCCCTACAGCTGATGAAAGCATAGTCACGCACAAGGCTAGCTTTCTTACTGTATATACATACCCCTTCACCTTAGGCCCTGTCGATTCTTCTTCTCCACTGATTGACCTGGTGATTCTTGAGTTTTTCCATCAATACCGAGTGACACTCAGTCAGATCTATCTTTCTTTTTGGAGGATTGTATATATGTTTCGACATATTACCAACATGGTGGTCTTGTCCTCGACGGCCGCTGAGAGCTTGCGGGCCGAGGAAGAGAGCGATGATGCCTGCCCTTTTGTACAAAGGGCAAGCGTTGACGCTTCGAGAGTTGTTGGGTGGTCGTCTGCTGAGTTAGAGGCGGTCGATGCGGACCCACCGTGCGTAGTGGATACCCTCGAGGAGGGTTTGGTTGTAGTCCCCGAGACGCTCATGGGACATGGCACAGTCCATGTTGAGCAGCTCAGAGGGCTTCATCCGGGCCCGTCATTTTCTCCAGGGGAGATACAGAATGCTCAAGTTAAGGGTGCTCCCGGTTTAGAAACCTCTCATGGAGAGGATGATGCATTTAGAGACTATTTCGAGGGGGTCGATGAGGAGACTGATGTTGATGCCCCAGTTTCTCTCAAGGAAGCCGAGAGGCTCCAAAAGCAGGTGACATTCGAGAAATAATATGCTATCCTTTGATTTTCTATTCTTGTTTTCTGATTTGCCTTCTCTGTATTGCAGGTCAAGAAGCTGTATGACCAAGCCTTCTCCAAGATGTAAGATGATTTGACTCATCGTGGAGAGGAGCTTGAGAAACTTATGCCGGAGTCTGTCGAGCTGGAGGTTTTATGCGCTCGAAAGGAGGAGGAATTGATCAACCTCCGGGGAAGCTCGGAGAGAGCACTTCGGGAGAGGGTTGACTTCTCCGAGCAGGTATGCCGGTACCCACACTTTTATTTTTAGTTGTAATGCTTGGTGTTCATTGACTTTTATTCCGCTTTTCAGATTAGGCAGAAGGACGCCCTGGTGGAGCGGCTTCGAGAGGAGGTTGCGGCCAAGGATGCCGACATCCTAGAGCTGGCTCAGCTGAATTATGATGCATCTTCGGAGATGGAGGTGCTTCGGGGGAAGCTATCCTCGATTCAAGACCTTCTTCGAGGTGCTCAGGAAGAGGCTGCTGCACTATTTGCGGCCAAGTCTGAGGCCAATGAATATGTCTCCTCATACAAGAGAGATGCTTCTGCTACGAATGATTATGCATGTGAACAAGCCAGGAGGTAAGCCCTCGAGGAAGTGAGTGCTAAGGGCGTCGATCTCTCTGTCGAGATCGAGGAATCCAGGGCCCTGGAGGAATAATCGGAAATGCCGACTACGCCGAATGAGGGCCCTAAAAGTGGCTCGGATAGCAGCGAAGGTGAAGAGTAGATTTTCCTCCTTTTTTGCTTTTTCCTTTTTCTGTATATGGGACCTTTCGGGGGAATTTTTTTTAAAAACACCTTTGTAAATATATTTTTTAAAATAGAATATCTTTTGCTACATATCACTCAAACTTTGTCCTGCAATGCTTACGCAAAGCTTGAATTTCATCCTTCGATTCTTAGCTCCTCGGAACTCATACTCGCCATAGTAGATCCCCTCGACATCGGACACCTTCTCGAAGCTAGGTCGGCATGTGAGCTTCGATCCCTTGAATGTTATATGACGGTGTCATTTATGTGATGTGACCGTTAACTGACCGAGGTGGCCCCACCGGTACACTTCCCCAAACATTACGACAACTTGCCAATATTAAATGGCTTTCAAAGTAGTTGAATGGCCACCGCTTGCTTTATATATAGCCTTGTTTCCTCTTCATTCTAAGTCTTGCGACTTTGCAAAACTAAACTTCCTCTCAACGTTCTCTTCCTTTTCTCATCCTGCGAACCCATTTTCATCTATTCCTTTTTACCTTTGTTTGAGTAGTTATGGTTGCCGTGCCCAAATCCGTTCACCAAGAAGAGGGAAATTCTTCCTCTGCTCCTAGCCTGGCCAGTGGTACACTGCCGGTGTATGGTGAGTTGACCTCGTACTGTTTTTCTCTGAAGAAAGACTTTGCTTTAGAGAAATCCTTCGATGCCCCTGGTCATCGAGAGCATGCTTCGAGGTTCGTCCAACCGATAGAAGAAACCACCTCGAGGCCGTAAGGAGAGACTGTGGCTGGGGGAAAATGTGATGCTGCAGATACCCTCTCGAGAAGAGAACGTCATGACTTATACTGAGGGATTCTTGTCTGTGTATACATACTCGTTTACATTAGGCCCCCTCTACCGACTTGTGCTCGAATTCTACAAAACGTACCGAGTCACCCTAACCCAGATTCATCCGTCCTTTTGGCGGATATTACTGATGATGAGGTATTTTACCAAAAAGGCTGAGCTCGAGTTTACCCTCAGCCACCTTATTAGATTATATCGGCCTCAGCATTGTTGAGGCCTGATTGCGTTATGACGGTGGTCCACCAGGACTTTCATTTCCAGTGATGATGAGGACCGAAATAGAGGATGGATGAGTCGATTTGTTCGAGTGAGGACTATCGATATCATTCCAGCAGAGTTCCTGCCATTTCCTGAAAAATGGAACTTCAAACTTAAGTGTCATGTCATAACTTAGTGTCTATTGCTCTTATCGATTTATAAGAGTATTTCTTATTCTCTTTTTCAGTTGTCATGTGGGTGTCGGGGGGGTCCCTAATCTTGCGGACTAGACTCGCAGGCTGGCAAATTCCTTAACATATAACGAACGCAAGTGGCATAATCTCTCGAAGGGGAGATGGGAAGCAAAGCACCACGGTATGAGCCACGTGGTATCCCTTTTGATGAATGTTTCCTTTCGTGCATACTAACTCTGTCACCGCAGGTGTTAGTGGGTTTTCCGAAATGAGACTGTGCCCCTTCGAGGAGAGGGAAGGCCCGAGGGAGGACAATAAGCGAAAAAGATTCTCTATAGATGAGGAAATTCTCAACGAGGCGGGGCCTTCTCGGATACATAAAGGAGATGTCGTCGTTGAGGAGAGCTTTATATACATTGGTCATTCTGCGGACATCAGCTCTCCTCGTGAGGATGATTCATTGTCTACAGCTCGAGCTGCGGGCCCTTCCAAGGTTTCCGATTCGGCCAGGCCTGAAACCTCTAATTTTGAAGAAGAGTTTCCTCGAGAGAGAAAGAGCAAGAGTCCTCCACCATCGTCTGCTTCTTCCCTCGAAGGTACTTCTAGGGACGCTCGGGACTAGGGGCCGCCCGAACCAAGTGAGGTTTCGAGTGGGCATTTCCTTATTGAGAGCGGTTCAACTGGGGCTGATGGAGCCAGGCCATTAGATGCATGTTAAACTTTTAAGGAGGCCCAGCGGCTCTGTTCCGAGGTGAGTTTTGATTGGCCTTGCTGTCTTTTTAGCTATGAATCTTCATTCTTTGAACCGAAGTTTCTTTTTTGTAGGTTTTTGACAAACTCAAGTTCGAGCTGCTTCGATGTGAGACCCGGTTGCGGGAAGCCTTGGGTAAGGAAAAATCTCTCAAGCTTCTTTGCAATAAGAAGACAAAAGAGTTGATACATCTTCGGGCAGAGATGCATCGGAGTCGGAACTGTGAAGGCAATCTCGAGCGTCATGTAACCCTTACCCTGAAGGAGTACGTGCTTCCTTTCTTGCTTTTCCGAACTAATGCTTTGGTGCTTCAGCTGTAGGGAAATACAAAAGTGTTGGAGCGCCTTTGGGGCGAAGTCGGGAAAGTTAGTTCTGAATCGCAAGTGTTGAAGGCGCAGATAGGTATACATGTTGCGGCCCAAAGGAATGCTTTGGCCAAGGCAGCTACACTCGAGATACAACTTTGTAATGCCCGAGAAGATAACTCAATTCAGTCGAGAAGGATTGCCAAGCTCGAGACTGACCTTTTAAATATGAAGGCCGAGGTCGTGGACACTCGAGCTGAAGCTAAAGAAGTTCAAGCGAAGGCCGATAAGAAGGTGACCGTTTATTTGAAAGATGATGTCGATACTCGGGCTGAGCTGAGAGGAGCTTTCGACCAGAGAGGAGGGCAATGAGTATGCCCGATCCAAGTCTCGGAGGGAGACCCTCGAATAGATACATGCTAGAGGCTTTGACCTCTCGGAAGAGTTAAAGCTGGTCGAGGCAGACGAGATCGACGCCAAGTTTTTCCTTTCTTCTTGAGCTAATGTTGATATTTCAAGGCCGCCGTGGGAGCTGGTCCTGAGAGTAGACTAGATTCTCTGCTTAGAGGTTTACATAAGACTCCTGTGGGAGTGTTGTAAATATGCATATGTAATGCTCATATATATATATATATATATATATATATATATATATATATATATATATATATATATATATATATATATATATATATATATATAT
>ML407511.1:1720-20094 GCA_005239525.1 Nicotiana knightiana | reverse complement strand
GCTTATATATATATATATATATATATATATATATATATATATATATATGAAAGGTTCTTTGGTTTGATTTTCTTATCGATAGTTAGCCCGATGAATTGGACTTTTGAGATGAAACCTTTGGGGTTATAATTGGCCCTGAGGCTTTTTAAGCTGGCGACTTGGGCTCTTACGCATTTGTCCCTGAGGCACTTTAGTTAATCGTATCAGGCTTAGTCTCCGAGTCAAGTTTCGACTCGAGCTCAACGGCCCTCAGGTTTTCAAACCGACCATAAGGCGCTTTGGGTCGGTATGATCTGTAGCTAGCGACCTAGGCTCTTACGCGTAAGGTCGATATGACCTTTAATGTAGCGGGCGACATGGGCTCTTACGCTTTTTTTGGCCTTGAGGCACTTTGGTTAACCATTTTGGGCTTAGTCTCCGAGTCGGGTTTCCACTCGAGCTCAACGGCCCTCAAGTTTTCAAATCGGTCCTGAGGCGCTTTGGTCGGTATGACCTGTAGCTGGCGACTTGGGCTCTTACGCGTAAGGTCGATACGACCTTTAATGTAGCGGGCGACTTGGGCTCTTACGCTTATTTTGGCCCTGAGGTGCTTTGGTTAACCATTTTGGGCTTAGTCTCCGAGTCAGATTTCGACTTGAGCTGTACGGCCATTAGGTTTTCAAATCGTCCCTGAGGCGTTTTGGGTCGGTATGACCTATAGCTGGGAACTTGAGCTCTAACGCGTAAGGTCTATACGACCTTTAATGTAGCAGGCGACTTGGGATCTTATGCTTTTTTGGCCCTGAGGCTCTTTGGTTAATCATTTTGGGCTTAGTCTCCAAGTCGGGTTTCGACTCGAGATCAACGACCCTTATATTTTCAAATCGACCCTAAGGCACTTTGGGTCGGTATGACCTGTAGCTGGCGACGTGGGCTCTTACGCGTAAGGTCGATATGACTAGCTGTCGACTTGGGCTCTTACATTTTAGGTCGGTACGAACTTTAATGTAGCTAGTGACTTGGGCTCTTACGCTTTAGGTCGGTGCGACCTTTAACCAGTTCTTTTCGAAGTAATTGGAGGCCTGTGATTTTATGGCAATAGTCGGGCGTCTCTGAGGCGCGTTAGTTTGGACAGAGCCTTATGAAGGTGGTCATTATATTTGGTCGTAGCCTTTTAGTACCCGAGTGAGATAGCCACGACATCTATATCGAGGGTATGCCTTTTGGGGTCTTACAAGTTCGATATATAGCCTTGACTTTGATATGGGGATTATGCCTTTTTTAAGGTCTTACAAATTTTTACATGCCTTGCTATGAGGTCTTATAGTTTTGACGTTGCCTCCTGGAGGGCTTACGAGTTTGAAGTTGCCAGCCCTGAGGTCTTACGGCCATGAGTCGACTGTCGAGGTCAGTCCTTGAGTCAGAGTTGATATTTCCTCGAGGAGGTCTTATGAGCTTGAAATTTCCTGCCTTGAGGTCTTAAGGCTTCGAGTTTTTGGTGACTCGATAGGGTGACTGTCGAGGACAGTTCCTGAGTGCTTGATAAATTTTTGGCCGTGGGGCTATCTCTTGTGAAAATACAAACTTCTGCGAAATGTTTTGATGATAAAAGATACTTCTCTGATTACATGTTACAAGTATACATCTTTTTAACATCGAGGGTTCGATTATTCTATGCGGACACGGTTCAGTCGACTGTTTGGTCCGCCACATCATTCTCCTGTCGAGACCCTCTTTGGCATATTTCAGTGATCTCCTGGGGGGATGCCCCTCAGTATTCGAGGTTGATCGAAGGGAAGCCTTGAATACTTGGTGAGTTCTCCTTAGGTAGCATATGGATATTGCCTCGTTAAAAACCTCCCCGGTAAAACTCTTTTGGGATAAAATCCGACGAAAGGGAAAAAGAGCGCAACACATTCTTTAAAACCTAAGGCCTTAGAGCTGGGGTGCTTCGACTCCTTTCAATCGAACACTTGCACATAGGTTAGCATAAAGTGTGAAAGAAAAAGGGATAGGGTTGTACCTTAGCTACGATGGAGTTCGAGCCTTGATATGCTTTGGTTATCTGTTCTGAGGACGCGGCACGGTCCTTTGTTCATTCCTACGAGGATGTAGTTTGTGATTGTTACTTGGCTGTTTGCTTGTTTTTTTTGGCTCCTTCAATGTAGAAGGTGTCGGTGCCACATCGTGTACCACGAACATTTCTTTTGATGCGTGCTGCTCTCCATATACTATTTTAACTTCATCCTTCATAGCAACCATCATCATTTGATGAAGGGTTGACGACACTGCCCTTATATTGTGAATCTACGGCCTTCCAAGCAATGCATTGTACCTCATGTCACCTTCGATGACATGAAACTTGGTATCCTGAATTGTGCTGGCCACGTTGACTAGGAGGATGATTTCCCCTTTCGTTGTCTCACTTGCCAAGTTGAATGTGTTGAGTATTCGAGAGGCGGGCACGATCTGGTCGAGCAACCGGGGTTTCTCTACCACCCTCGATCAAATTATGTTGGCCGAGTTACCCGGATCCACGAGCAAACGTTTAATTTGAAATTTATTCAAAAGAAAAGAAATTACCAGTGCGTCATTATGAGGTTGAGATAAGGTATTGATGTCCTCTTCGCTGAATGAAAGGGTGTCTTCAGGTATGTAGCACCGACTAGGCTTTTCCCTGGTGATGGATACTTTCATTTTCTTAAAAATGGGTCCCTGAGGGACGTCGAATCCACCAATAATCATGTGGATGACCTGTCGTGGTTCTTCTGTTTCATTTTTCTTGTTTGCCTCTCTTTCCCGAAATTGGTGTTTAGCTCGGTCGCTGAGGAATTCTCGAAGGTGCCCTTTGCTGATTAGTCGGACTACCTCTTCTCGAAGCTGTCTGCAATCCTCGATCCTATGACCGTGGGTATCATGATATTCACATATCAAGTTGGGGTTCCTCTGCGAAGGATCTAATAGCACGGGTCTCGGCCACCTGGTATCCCTGATCTTGCTTATGGCCGATACGATGTCTGAAACATCGATGTTGAAGTTGTAATCGGATAGCCAGGGTGCCTCTACCGGCCCTTTATGCCTTTCGAACCCTGCTTTGTTCACGAGTCTCCAAGGATTCTGTCCTCGGTCCATTCTTTGGTCACTTCGAGGTACGTTACGTCTCGGGATATTTCTCCGATTTTCTATGTACGGTTGATACCTTTCTTTGTTTGGCCTTGGCTCTCTTTCTGGAAGCCTCTATTCCTTTGCTAGGACTCTGATAGGATAAACCGAGCCCGAGGGGCCTTCCAATTGATCTTCCTCGACCCTAATCTTCGACTGGTACCTGTTGTGCACATCCACCCAAACTATGGCGGGGTACTCGATTAAATTCTACTTCAGCTGTTTTGAAGCTATCGAGCTTCGCTCATTCAAGCCTTGAGTGAAAGCTTGTACCGCCCAATCGTCGGAGACCGGTGGTAATTCCATTCGTTCCAATTGAAAGCGGGACACGAACTCCCTTAACATCTCATTCTCCCTTTGCTTGATTTTGAAAACATCATATTTCCTTGTAGCGACCTTGATGGCACCAATATGTGCTTTCATAAAGGAGTCCGCCATTATGGCAAATGAATCTATCGAGTTCGGGGGTAGGTTATGATACCACATCATGGCCCTTTTGGATAGAGTTTCTCCGAATTTTTTTAATAGAACGAATGCAATCTCTTCATCTCTTAGGTCGTTTCCTTTCACAACACAAGTGTAGGCAGTAATGTGTTCATTCGGGTCCGAGATTCTGCTGTACTTCGGGAGATCGGGCATTCTGAATTTCTTCGAGATATGCATCGGAGCTGCATTTGATGGGAATAGCTTTTGCACGAACTTTTTTGAATCTACACCCTTCAGAATAGGGGGTGCGCCTGGGATCTGATCGACCCTCGATTTGTAGGTTTCCATTTTTTTGTTGTTAGCTTCTATCTCCTTTTCGCCCGATTCAATCCTCTTTGCGAGGTGTTCGAGCATCTTCATAATGGCGGGGTCAGCTGCTGACCCATTATTGCTCGATCATTTCAGTGCCTGTTCGACTCGAGGAGCCGTTTCTGGTGGTGTTGTGCTTCGGGTTCTCTGATGGCTTTGTAGCTGAGCAATAGCCACCTGTTGTGCCTGCAACATTTCAAAAATGACATGAAGACCAACTTCCCTTTCCCTTTGAGCAGGGGCTCCCTGTGCTTCACGCTGGTCTCCTTCACAAACGCTTCTGTTTATATGAGAGCCCACATTAACATGTTGAGCGTTGTGTCAGCCTTGATCGACAGGAATTTGCATTGGTTCCCCTTCAGGGTTTTGCGATGGCACACCGGCACCTGAAGCAGCTACGACATTCTCTCTGTGATCCTCAGGACCGTTGTTTTCATGTGCGTTTACTAAGTTAGACATTTTCTGACCTGAAATTGAAGATTCTTGGACAAGAAAAAATGTGAAGAATAACGTGTGTTTTTAGAAAATCAGCACTAAAACGACCACTATTATTTTTAGCCTCACGGTAGGCGCCAAACTGTTTACCTGGAAAATGGTAATTACAATTATATATGATTTTGTGGTTCTAAAAATACGTGATCTATTTTGATACTAGTTGTTCAGACAGTAGATGCTAAGTGAGTAGTGGGAAAACGAAACAAGAGTGAAGGGTAACTAGATTATGCAAATCGAGCAGTTAAGAGCCTGGTCTCGAGGTCGGTTGGGATGGGCCTCGAGGTTGGTCGGGATGGGCCTCGAGGTCGAGCTTGGGAGCCTAACAAAGGACTGTCGAGGGTGATATAATAGTATCGAAGGCCTAAGATATGGCCTATTTGTGATTAATAACAAATAATTAATGAAGAACAAGTAATGAACACAATAAATGAAGGGTAATAAATCAATAGAACAATTGTAGAGAATGTTTTAGTTAGTGAGCAGAGGATGTTGTTGTTCTTGTATTGAATATCATGTATGTTACAAATTGACAAGGGTCCATTTTATATATGAGAGGGGAATCTCAACATATTACATGTGTAATTAATGCGAAGAGACATGACCGGTACAACCATTAAATGCCACGGTATAGGCTTGTACTATTTTGGGTATTTTGTCAGCTTTAACCACGTGCCCCTTGGGAATTTCCCGCCTTTCCACGTTGATCTTCGATTTGTACTGCCTCGAGGTCGATGATCTTTGACATGCCCCCTCGATGCCAAAACTCGAACCTTCGAGCCTTCTGAACGTCGAAATGACCATAAAATCGGGTTCTCCAATTTTAGCCGTATACAATAATTATATGGTAACCATAAAGTTTTTAAACAAAGATATAATAATAGTCTGAATCTACTAAGAAACACAAAGCAAAAGATGTCAAGTGCTCGATTGTTATCCACGACGTAATTAATTCACTACAAGAAAAGCATTTTTGTCGTGACAATCTATCGTGGCGATGCTCATAGGCGACTCGGTAAGATTTCTCTGGCGACTTTAATAGTAGCCACAATAGGTCATATTTCTAGTTATCGAACGCAAAAGGTAAGTTGGAAAAAAGCACAAAAATCGAGGTTCTCGTGGCGCTTTAAAAAAATCACCAGAAAAAAGTTATTCTCTTAGGGGTGACTGCTTATTGGTTGACAATAAACTATTCGTATTATGAGAAGAATACTACTTCCATGATTAATTATTGTTCTACTCTTTTTCGTTTCTCTTTCTTCTTCTTTCTTGCCAACAAAATTGATTAAGAAGGATTTGTCAAATCAATTATTAATGAGCATTTAGTGATTATCAGATTGTTTATATAGTAAAATTGTACTTAATGTTATTTCTAATGAGGTTATTTTTATTAATTTTCAAAACACGAAACTCATCTAAAAGAGTTGTAGTAATATACTTGATTTATATTTATTAACAAGATTTGAATTGTGTTATTTTTTTTATATAATGTTATTAGTAGTATTTTATTTATTTGTACTCTTTTAAAATGTGACATCGGTTACGAAAAATTCTGTATACATTATTGGTCATGCTAAGCACGAGTAGGTTTAAGCAGTTGTGCTAAGCACATACAGGTTTCAAGTGCCCTTGCTGAGCACGAGCAAGTTCCAAGTGGTCGTCGTAGTGATCGAGCACGAGCAATTAGCGTAATGACCATCAGTAAGTTTCAAATGGTCGTGCACAAGTAGGTTCCAGGCAGTTGTGTTATGCACGGAGATACGTTTCAAGCGTTGAGCAAGGGTAGGCTCCAAATAGCCGTGTTGAGCACGGGTAGAATCCAAATAACGTGCCGAGTACGAGTTGGTTCCAAACCGTGCTGACCCCAGATGTTGACACCTAATTTTGGCCCTCCAAAACTAACTTCTTCAAGGTTTCTAGTAATTAAAAGCATAATATATTATTTTTACCTATTTTTAATTTAATAATAATTTATTAATAAATAATTCTGTTTTTTGTAAATATTGAAGTTTTTATCAATATATTATGATTAATAAATATAGCATTATTTTCTCTTGATTTCAAAAGTAATTTATTGATAATTATACTTTTTTTTAAACATGGAAATTTTCATTAATATATTTTATTGTTAAATATATCAGCAATTATTTTTATTTGATTTATCATTATATACCACAATATTATTTTTGAAATTTGTTAATAATTTATTCATTATGAATTCCATATTATTACTTATATTATTACTTAATTATATGGTTCATTTTCATTTCAACAAAATGTTGTTATTATGTATACTTAATTTAATTAATTTATTATTTTACTTTAGTTCAAATTATATTTTTGCCTTATTCATAACATCATGTTAAGATATATTATATTTATTAATATTTTATCTTTAACTTTCTATACATTATCACAGTTATTATAATAGTACATAGCACATATTATTAATAAGTAAATGTGCTAAGCACGAGTAGGTTCCAAATGATCGTGCTAAGCACGAGTAGGTTTCGAATAGTTATTGTATTAAGCACGGTAAGTTTCAAGTGACTGTGCTGAGCATAGACAAATTCAAAATGACAGTTGTATTGGTAAAAATAAATATTATATGTGCAATTAAATATGTGACCGATATGGCAAACACATGGATCACTGAGAAAGCGACAGTTGGAGAGTTGCATTAGAAGAGGTACGAGTTATAATCGGTACGAACAAATCACCCACGAGAGGAAAGGGATACGGTCACTTGAGCTTGAATTTATAAATGAAGAGACATCGGCAGGATGAATCAAGACGGTAAAAAGGGAAGATTCATGTGTCACGCCCCAAACCTAGGGAGGCGTGGCTGGTACCCGATGTCGAGATGGCCCGAGCGAACAACTTTGTAAGTCATGATCATTCGACCAAAACTAGAACATACATAGGTCGAGTTGGTTGAACCCATTTATTTTGTAACTATCACGGGCCAACATGGCCATAACTCATAATGTACAAGTGTAAGTGGGCGAACACTTGTATCAATAACTATCATTCTTAAAACATGAATACATATGGACCGTCAAAACCTCTGACATACTGTACAAAATGAACATCTGTCTATAAAGCCTCTAAGATTATTTGACATCAACTGGGACAGGGTACCAGCCTACCCATAAGTCTGTAGAAAACTTCTGACACGATGACTCATAGACTCAGCTGCACTCTGAATGAGGTAGAGTCTTACCGATTCTTTGCTGATATAATCTCGTCTACTATGAGGGCTCGTCAAACTGGTTATCTATACATGCAGGCATGAATATAGCGTCCCCAACAAAAGGATGTCAGTACGAATAATGTACTGAATATGTAAGGCAGAACTGAAACATATCAATAAGTCAACATTAATTAGAGACATATAAGAATCAACAAGAATTGCTGAAGTGCCACCGAATATGCATACTTACTATACTTTTACATATAATGCTTCTTTTTTTAGACTATTATTCATATCGTGTGATGCATGACTTCCCAACTGATCAGTGCTAACTGTCCGACAGGTGGTAACGCGGCGGTAAATGCATGATTGCCCGATCGGTCGTAGCTCGGTGGTAAATATGTAACTGCCCAACCGCCCGTAGCTCGGTGGTAAATGTATAATTGCCTAATCGGACGTAGCTCGGTGGTAAATGAATATCCATGTCTGCCCAACCGACGGTAAATAATGATACATAACTGCCCAACCGGCCGTAGCTCGGTGGTAAATGCATGACTGCCCGACCGTCCATATCACGGTGGTAAATGCATGAAGTTACATGTACATGTATCACTAATTTAAAAATATTAACATCTCTATCATATCCCTGAATAGGGACTTAGGAACATACTTAGATATGTTTGAATATCACTTTGTAGGAATGAATAATGTATATATCCTTAACTGCTAAGAGTAGAACCACTTATGGAATAGCATTACATTTATGTCTCGTTACTTGGATCATGCCAAAAGAAAAAAAATTAACCTTAACATACCTTTAAGGCCAACTTTCTACTTGTACCCATAAACAATCCATTCCATGCCTCAATCATAATCACATAGCATGCCGGCTATTTTGGTAAAGCCTTGTAACATAAGTTATTTAGAGGTTTAGAGCATAGTGCAAGAACGTTTTCAAGACTTCTAACAGAAATCCAAAACGAGAATCTTCAATAGAAAAAAAAACTAAAACATGTCATGAAGATTAGTAGGTGAAAGAACTGGATTCTCAAGAGCAAACCTATTTTGGATCTGACATTCATGCTAAAGAAACAGTCTTCATTACATTAATATTAAGATGAGGGACAATTGGAACAGTTTTCAAAGGTGGTTAATGTTCTTTTGCTTTGTATGATGTAAGATCATTGATAATTGAATGAATTCAACTAATATTCTAATAGTAGTATAGAAAATGAGATAGTTTTACTTTGTTTCCAAGTGCCATGAATATGTGTAACTTTTGTTGACACATGTGTTACATTTTAGATCCATTATGTTGTCAAAAATCTACGTCCACCTAATAAGCATTGCTTCGTCATTCTAACTATTTACACGTGAATTAGTGTCCACACAATTAAAAATTATTTTAAATTACTTAAAATACTACTCACTTTTAACCTACTTTATACATATCTTACTATAAGATATTTTATTATCATAGTCATGTGGTACCATATAAAATTAATACATACACTATTATTTCATTAAAACATGTAAAAAATATATACAGTTTCACAACATCTAATTTTCTTAATCTCATAAAAAGAGAACAAATTTTTGTATGCTTAATTCGTAAAATAGTAAAAAGAAAACCTCATTTCTTGTGAAAAAATAATTCCTGTCTTTACAATAAAGAAAATTTCATAAACTTTCTCATATTAGGTGTATAATTTATCATATCCAAAAATAGTAATAATGGTAACTATCCAAAATTATACTTATAAAACTTTTACTAAAATACTCCACTTAAAAGAAAATACCACACTAACATAATATCTAACGATATCAAGGTTGTAAACTTACATGGTCTCATAATAATAATGTCTTAAGCTCTCTATAACCTCCTAATAGATATAATCCCTTCGAACTCATGTGGATTTACTACGGCACATCCTAATGCTAAGGTACGAGATGTAACATCATGAATAGTCAATTAATGAGCGTGAATGATCACAAACGTTACAGAATCTTCATAAACAGTTACGATTGCCAATTATAATGTCTCATTAATATAATTAATGCTCATAATGATTCGGTCATAAAAGGAGAAAGACGTTGTACTTATAGATTCCTATATAAGGGAAGAAAATTTCACTTGTAAGGAAACGTTCTGATTATTATTGGAATACAATTACTTTCTTTTGATTTCTATCGACTACTTTTCTATTTCTTATTCTAAAGTTCGGAGTAAAGTTTTGATGTCCGTTTTAGAATAAGGCTTGAATTGGCGAAAGTTAGTTTTTGGCGATTTTCGGTCGGCAGGGGAAAATAGACTATCGGGGTCGGAATGGAATTCCGACAGTTGGAGAAGGCTCGTAATATCATTTTGGATATGTGTGCAAATTTTCAGCTCAATCGGATGTGTTTTGGTTGGTTTCAGTATCATTGGCGAAATTAGAAGTTTCAAAGTTCATAGGCTTGAATTTGATGTGATTTTAGTGTTTTGCGTTGTTTTTGGTGTTTCGAAGGCTCGACTAAGTTCGAATGAGGTTATGGGATGTGTTGGTATGTTTGGTTGAGGCCCCGAGGGGCTCGGGATTGATTTCGGATGGTTAACAGAGGCTTGGACTTAGGGATTTGCAGCAAAATTGATGCTGGTGTCTTTTTGCTGGTGTGGCCGCACCTGCGGAAGGGGAGACGCAGGTGCGATGGCCGCATGTGCTAGGATCATGCGCAGGTGCAGAGTTTGGCAGCTTGTGAAGGGATCGCATGTGCGGATGGGTGGCTGCACTTGCGGAAGCGCAAGTGCGAAGAGGTAATAACAGGTGCAGGAAATGGGGACTTGAGTCAAGTACGCAGAAGCGCACCTGGAACCATAGGTTCGGGTCCGCAGGTGCGCATAAGTGGCCACAGGTGCGAGACTAGTGGCCAGAAGAGTATAAATTCATGCCTTCGCGAAATTTTGGCATTTTCTTCATTTTGCATGCGGATTGAATCATTTTGAGAGCAATTAGGAGAAGGATTTCGAGGGTCTTCTATGGAGGTAAGTTTCTCGGACCAAGAACTCGATTCTATGTTATTTTCTAAGTAATTAAACCATAAATTATTTGGATTCAAATCCAAAATTAGGGAAGTTAGGGCATGAAAATATTGAGACTTTGATTGAGTAATTAGAGGGGCAATTGTGGTCCGATTTTGGTGTTCTTGATATGTATAGAATCGTGGGAGGATGAGGGTGTTAATTTATCGATTCTGAGACGTGGGTCCGAGGGGCCGGATTTTGCAAATTTCGGGAATTGTGCCTAATTTCGATAGTTTTTGATTGGGGTTCGTCTCCCTAGCATATTTTGATGTTATTTATCTGATTTGTGATAGGCTCGGAGCATTTGGGAGCTGATTCGAGGGGCAAGAGCATCGCAGAGTAGTCTTTGGGACTGTTTTGAGATAAGTAATGATTGTAACTCTAAACCTGAGGGTATGACACCCCGGTATTTGATATTACTGTTGTAAATAAGGTGACACACATGCTATGTGACGAGCGTGGGGGCGTGCACCAATAAGGATTGTGACTTGGTCCATCCCGTAACGACTATTAAGCCGCGTTTTCGATTTTAAACCTTATGATATCCTGTATTTTAGAAATTTATACTTGTTATGGGTTGTGACCCATGTTTGGGGCCTTGTGCCGACCTGTTTAGACCCTCAGAGGTACTTTTACACTATTCTTACACTACCCTGATAGAACAATTGTGAACTCAGTCATATTTTCTACTTGTTATTTTCACTGTTGTCACACGATTTTGGGACTTTGAGAAGTAATTTGGGCTGAGTCCCGTGAGTTGAGATGAATTGCCCGAGTGGCATGTGAGGATAGTTATGGATCGGGCTGCACGCCGCATCACTATATATGTAATGAGGCCGAGAGCCGAGTATGTGAGGATAGTTATGAATATATATGTAATGAGGCCGGGAGCCGAGTATGTGAGAATAGTTATGAATATATATATGTAATAAGGTCGGGAGCCGAGTGTATAAGGATAGTTATGAATATATATGTAATGAGGTCGAGAGCCGAGTATGTGAGGATAGTTATGAATATATATGTAATGAGGCCGAGAGCCGAGTATGTGAGGATAGTTATGAATATATATTTAATGAGGTCAAGGGCCGAGTATGTGGGGATAGTTATGAATAAAAATAAATGAGGCCGAGAGCCGAGTATGAGAGGATAGTTATGGATTCGGCTGCACGCCACAACAATATATATGTTATATATTACATATGGATCGGGCTGCACGCCGCATCAATATATACATTATGTATGGATCGGGTTGCACGCCGCATCAATATACAATATACATTGCACATGTATCAGGATGCACGCCGCAATAATATATATATTGGATCGGGCTGCACGCCGCAGCAATATAGCGCTTGGGCTGAAGAAGCCCCTCCAGGAGTCTGTACACTCCCACTGAGCGTAGTCGACTATTATATGGATCGGGCTGCACGTCGCATCGTATGTTATATGGATCCGGCTGCGCGCCGCAGCAATATATATACGTGTATTGGAGCGGGATGCACGCCGCAACAGTTGTTATATGGTACCTGATGAGTGAGAGTGCTGACTATGAGCATTGACTTATGAGAGTAGAGTCACGAGTGACTGAGAGGCTTGCCTAAGAGGCTTTATTGTGAGTGATATTGTGCCCGAGGGGCTTATATTTTATGAAACTACAATTTCTTTTCACTCTTCTTTACACTAAGTCTCTGATTATAAATGTTGGATAAATGTTTTTATACGAGATTTTTAAATGGAATCTGGAGTTTTATGAAATACTCGGAAATGTAAATTCGT
Source organism: Nicotiana knightiana (assembly GCA_005239525.1). NCBI lineage: Eukaryota > Viridiplantae > Streptophyta > Magnoliopsida > Solanales > Solanaceae > Nicotiana > Nicotiana knightiana. The sequence goes on along the minus strand of ML407511.1, from coordinate 7,636 downwards.
GACTTGATTTACTTATTTCCACAGTCACTTATTATATGGATTTACATGATTTATAAATGCTCGTCACTACAGTAATGTTTTTAGATACTTTGGTTACTTACAGAGTTGGCGTACTCACGTTACTCCCTGTACCTTGTGTGCAGATTTAGGTACCGGGGCAGAGCGATAGTTGAGCTACCCCATTTGGAGCATTGTTCGGAGATTGTGGAGGTAGCTGCTCTGCGTCCACAGCCTACTCTTTCTCCTTTCTACACTATCATTTGTACTTTACATTCCCATATTTGTTGTAGTAGAGGATTTGTATTAGACTGTATCACTTCTTAGATGCTCATGACAGTTGACTCCAGATAACTGTGCTTAGATGTTCTAATCATTTTTATTGTATTTGAAATGTTTAAGAAGCAGAATTATTATGGAAATTCCGATATTTGATGTATTAAGTGGAAAATCATTTCATTATTTTCATTAAATTGGCTAGCCTAGTATCACGATAGGCGCCATCACGGCCAATTGTGGTTTGGGGTCGTGACAAGTTGGTATCAGAGCGCTAGGTTACATAGGACTCAACGGTCATGAGAAGGTTTAGTAGAGTCTTGTATATCGGTAGTAGAGTTATCTTCGAGAGGCTGCTGAACCTTTAGGAACAATCTCATTTTTCTTGAATTCTTGTCGTGCGAATCCATTTTATTCAGCCAAGAGCATAACTCTCGAATTCCTTCCATGTATTCGAACGTGCACGAGAGCGCTTGGTATCAGTTGTGCATCGATGGCTTCTGACTTCCATAGATGAAATGTGATTTTGGCGTGTTGGTAATGGGCCAGTCTGGAGGACTTGAGGCTGGATTTATTCTGTGGCTTGAGTGCTGAGACTTCGTTGTGTGAGCACATGTATTTGGGGACTTATATGTTCATTGATGTCCTTATTGACGTGACTTTGTGGCTGGATGCCCATGTGGTGAATGTGATTTGATGGTTAGATATGTTCAGGCTGTGATTTATGACAAAAGGAGTGGCTGGAAATGTGGAAAGAACTATTGAGTGTTTGATTTCCGTCTCGATTTGGTATATGGCTTCGAGTTATGAGTGTATTGGAAGACCTCTCATGTTGTTCAGTTGTGGAGCAAAGCGGATCTTTCTGTTGAGCTACGAGTTCCTGGTGATGTCTTTTGGGCTAATCATTTCCTCGATAGAGTTCGTGTATTTGATTAACGGTGTATTCTAGCCGTATCAGCACTCATTTGTTATTGTATTCATTAATGGCATCTTGGCGTATATGCGTCGCCAGGGGTAGCATATTCCTATGTTTCATCATGTTTCGCCTATTTTCTGGATATGCCCCGTGAGCCTTAAGTTACATCTGTTCATGTGTCGACATCGATGGGTGATACTGTTATTGTGGACCGTGTGTATCGGTCGTGTGTGATATCTATTAGGGGTCTGTAGACCCGAGTGGACCTACTGTTACAAAGCCTGGTCGATTTTGATGTGATATTGGGCATGTATTAGTTATCTCCATGTCATGATGTTCTTGATTGTCACGCTAAGACTGTGACCTTAGATATTCCTGGCTGTCCGAGGGTTGAGCGGAGAGGGTCTTCTGATTATGTGCCTAGCAGGGTGATTTCCTACCTGAAGGCTTAGTGTATGGTTGAGAATGGGTCTTTATCGTATCTGGCTTTTGTGAAGGATGTCAGTGGTGAGACTCCCGCTATTGATTCGGTTCCTGTGGTCCGTGACTTTTTGGACGTGTTTCCATTAGACCTACAAGGCATGCCACATGACAGGGACATTGATTTTGGTATTGACCTGGTTCCAGGCACTCAACCTATTTCTATTCCACCTTATCGTATGGCACTAGTGGAGTTAAACGAATTACAGGATCAGCTTCAGGAACTCCTAGATAAGGGGTTCATTCGGCCTAGTGTGTCACCTTGGGGTGCACCAGTGTTGTTTGTAAAGAAGGAGGATGGGTCTATGCGTATGTGTATTGATTATCGGCAGTTGAACAGGGTTACGGTGTAGAATCGGTATCCCTTGCCTCGTATAGATGGCTTGTTTGATCAGTTGAAGGGTGCCAGGGTATTTTCCAAGATTGACTTGCATTCCAGCTAATATCAGTTGAAGATTCGGGGGCCAGACCTTCCGAAGACTGCTTTCAGGACTAGATATGGTCATTATGAGTTTCTGGTTATACAATTCGGGCTGACCAATGCCCCAGCAGCCTTTATGAACTTGATGCACCGTGTATTCCGACCTTATCTGGATTCTTTCGTCATCTTTTTTATTGACGACATCTTGGTGTATTCTCAATCTCGGGAGGATCATGAGCAGCATTTGAGAGTTATGCTTCAAACCTTGAGGGAGAAGAAATTGTATGCAAAATTTTCGAAGTATTAGTCCTGCCATCAGCATCAGGTTCTTATACCGCATATTGTGATGCCTCGAGGGTAGCGTTGTTTGTGTTTAGATGCAGGAGGATGTAGTGATTGCGTGATAGTTATGATCTTCGGAAGTGTTGAGAGAGATATCAGTTTGAGGATAAGCCGGCAAGGGTATCTCCTGCAGATTGTCCCGGGGTGTGTGATCCTTATGTTGTTCGGAAGCAGGTTCTCTTCTACCAGTAAATGATATATGTTTTAATTGGTTTTAGATTTCTTGTGGAAGTTGGCATGACTATTACAATGGTGAATGCGAGGTTTGCAGATGACTTGAGCGGTTAGACGGGTTGTGTTATTATGGGCATTATGAGTTATTGTTTGTCTTGATCGTTGGCTTTGAGAGAAATGGGGGAGTCTTTTAATGATAAGTTGATTGCACTATTATGTGCCGTATTGGTTTCAGTTCGAGGTATATTGGTGGATCAGTTATGAAGTGCATAGGTGGAGTCTGGGAATGACTCGAGTAATGGAAATTCTTCGATACAGGTCTTAGTGTACTCTATTGGGTTCTATTGGATGATTGAGTATTAGGGATGTGCTATGTATTCGAGTGGTGGAATTGAGGTCAGATATAGGAATTCATGCGCTTCATGGACGTCGAGACTGAGAGTTCTCATAAATAGGTTATTTTGTGGTTGTGAACTATGAAAATGCGAGCAAAGCTAGTCGGATGTTAGTATGTACCATGATTCAGTCATTGTGAACTTGTCAGTAATTTATCTATCTGTTGTGGGTGACAAGAGTTGATTCAGGGTTATTGGTAGGCCCGTATGAGTGTGTGTTCTGCACTGAGTCAGAATTTCTGACTCTAAATTTCTATTTTTGAGGAATGTACCATTTGATTCTGATTGAGTTTATTTATGTTCTTGGGTGACCTACGAGCTACCCTTCGGTGTTGCGAGGCGTGGTGATTGTTAGTTATATGCACTTACGGTGCGGATTTATTTGGGCTTTATAGCGGGATGTGAGTAAGGTAAGTATTTGGGTATTGCGAGATTGAGGCGTATTGATTATGCACTTTCTAATTCGTATGGAATGGTATCGTCCAGTTTCCCCATGGTTATGGCAATGCACTTTGAGTACTTGATGTCGAATTTTGAACGGTTATTGATTTTGGGCAAGGCGGCTTGTAGTATTTCATGTGGACCAGTGTTTGGATGAGTCCGTGCAGTGTAGCGGAGTTATATAGGGGAATGACCTTTGGTATTGGATTCGTGTGTTTTGATTTTCACGGTGTGTGCTAGGCTTTTAGCATGATGTTGTGATGGTAATTGTTAATTGCAGGATAGTCCTCTTGCGCGAATCTTTCGTATAACTTGATTACGTTGGATGTTGCTATTGAGTGCACGAGTTGCACAAGTTATAACTCTAAATTGTATCTATGTGTCATGTAATTAGAGTGGTCATGTTGGATGAGAAGAGGTCATTGAACCTAGAATGAATATTGTCAGAATTGTGTACAGCATAGTTGGAAGGATAAATATTGGGAGTCGGCTTAGAAATCTGCTATATTTCCTGTTTGGGAAGGGGGAGCTTCATGTCTAACTGATCGGACGAATGGTTGTTAGTTTTTACGTGTTTCTTTCATCATTGGCAGTATATGAAAGTGTTAAAGCGAGGCATTTCTTGATAAGAGGTGATGTACCGGTATTGAGTTGTTCTGAGCAGTTATTGTGGTTAAGAGTTATCACTATAAGTGTTTGAGTCATGCGGTGTATTATGTGATTTCATCTGGGGTGCGTATATGGCTTGATCCAACATGTTCAGACCTGTTCAGTTTATAGTTGTGGAATTTTGATCTTGTATATTACTTAAGAAGTGGAAATTTGGTTCTAAGGTTTATAGATCAGGTTGGTTTCGAAATTTCAATTGTGTTGTGCTATTGGACCTATATGGGATAGGGTGACGTGGTATCACCCCCGGGTATGTGCATGGGGAGGTTACACGGCAGTTCGATGGTGTTGGAGAACAACCTTGGCACGTTCGGGGACGAGCGTATATTTAAGAAGGGGAGGATGTAACGACTCGGTCGATCGTTATGAGAGTTTAGCCCCGTTTCCCCCGTTTCTTCTTCATTATCTGTGGTTTAGCTTCATTACGTTGTGTTAGATTGGTTGGCTCGGGTTCGGAGCGATTTTTGGAGAGAAATGTGACACTTAGTCTCTTATCTTGGTTTAATAGTGGAAAAGTCAATCGAAAGTTGACTTATTGGTAAACGACCTCGGATTGCGGATTTTATGGTTCAGATAGCTTCGTTAGGTGATTTGGGACTTAGGAGTGTGTTCGGAATGAAGTTTTGATGTCATGTGTAGAATAAGGCTTGAATTGGCGAAAGTTAATTTTTGGCGATTTTCGGTTGGCAGGGGAAAATAGGCCATCGAGGCCGGAATGGAATTCCAACAGTTGGAGTAGGTTCGTAATGTCATTTTGGATATGTGTGCAAATTTTCAGGTCAATCGGATGTGTTTTCGTTGGTTTCGGCATCATTGGCGAAATTAGAAGTTTCAAAGTTCATAGGCTTGAATTTGATGTGATTTTAGTGTTTTTGCGTAGTTTTTGGTGTTTCGAATGCTCGACTAAGTTCGACTGAGGTTATGGGATGTGTTGGTATGTTTGGTTGATGCCCCGAGGGGCTCGAGATTGATTTCGGATGGTTAACGGAGGTTTAGACTTAGGGATTTGCAGCAAAATTGCTGCTGGTGTCTTTTTGCTGGTGTGGCCGCACCTATGGAAAGGGAGACGCAGGTGCGATGGCCGCAGGTATGAGGATCATGCGCAGGTGCGGAGTTTGGCAGCTTGTGAAGGGATCGCAGGTGCGGATGGGTTGCTGCACCCGCGGAAGTGTAGGTGTGAAGAGGTAGTCGCAGGTGCGGCAAATTGGGACTTGAGTCAAGTGCGCAGAAGCGCACCTGGGATCGCATGTGCACATAAGTGGCCGCAAGTTGATCACGCTCAACTATGTCTAATAAAAGACTAAGCGGGCGTTGTAAATATAATCCGGGGTATTATGCCCAGAGTCCATCCCATATGGAATTTATGTATCAAGAAAGCTGTTAGAATAGTCAACTATTACTTGATGTTATTTAAATTACTAACACTAAAGATTAAAACTAAAGATTAACTACGCTAAGGTGTAAACAATGGTAATAAAGATCTAAGGTTATGGTTTCCTCCGTCGGTGAATTTACTTCTCGGATACTTCATACAGCTTGATTAGTTGTTTCTATCAATCATGATCACTCTATCTACCATAAATCTCTCTCAAGTAATTATGATAATTTACTAGACGCACTCTCTCAAGTTACGCTAGCTAGATTGCATTACAGTTCACTTTAGATTGCACCCGAGGTATCGTTATCTCTAATCCAACCTCTAAACCCTCGGTTATGACTTTCATCTATACTCCGGGAGTGATGTTGTTCAAACAACTACCTAAATATGCACTCTCTCTCAAGTAGATACATAATAAATAGGCACA
>ML407509.1:0-18294 GCA_005239525.1 Nicotiana knightiana | reverse complement strand
CCCCTCCTCCCCCCTCCCGAAAAAAATATTTTTAAATATATTTTTCAATTTTAGATTTTTTTTTATTATTCGGTTTAAAGGTTCAACATTTTTATAAGTTTCAAAGTTATGAGTTTGGAGGTTTATGTGTTTGGAAGTTTACGGGTTCGAAATTTCGCGGTTTCGAAAGTTTAGCGTTTAGGAAGTTTATGAAATTTGTGGGTTCGGAAGGTTGTTGGTTCGAAAGTTTATGGCTTCATGTTTATTATATCTAGATTATTTATGAATACTCTTGAGAAATTATTTTCCTTAATTTGCGTACCAAACACCGAAAAATGAATAAGGTTACTATTTACTACTTAGTTTTCCAAGAAAATATTTTCTTGAAAAATATTTTGTACGAAAAATATTTTCCGTTGTACCAAACACACCCTCTGTGGAAAATAGGGACTTTAAATCTTAAAAGGTATAGGTAAAAGTCCTAAATTTTAGCACAAAAAATTAGGACTACTTAGATAAATAATTAAATGACTATTTTATCTAGCGTGAAATTAATTTTTAAAAGTTAAAAAAGACAAATAATATTTCGCAAAAGGTCATCATATTTTAATATAATATAAATATATTGAATATTATATAATTAAGTTAATAGTTGTAGATTATAAAATATTTTACTCATTTACTAGTATTTATGTAACTTTCCAACAAAATAAAGTTCAAAACAAATCTAAAGGTTCAGAGAGATTACAAATGGAATCAAATAAAAAAATCCCAATAAAATAGCTTCCAAATCTAAAGTATATAATTCAGAAGTTCATAAAACAAAAAGGTTTTCACATCAAAATTTCACAAGCAATTTGTCCATTCCTTTCAGAAATCAGGCAGCCTCTTCCTTTTCTTTTGTTCAAAAATCAGGTAAGAACTTGTGTATCTCATTTATGACTCAAAGCGGTAGAAAATGTCACAAATAAATCGTAAAAAATTGTTATTTCCTCATTTATGAAAATTGTTGTCTCTTCATTTATGGCATAAAACTCGATATTGGTCTCACATTTATTCTCCAAAAGATATGAGTAACTGATCTGATATGACAATTTTGGTACATGTTTAATGGTGTCTTTGAGTAATATTGTTGTTTACTACTCCTTCTGTTCCAGTTTATGTGAACCTATTTTTTGTTTTAGTCCAATCCAAAAAAAAAGACTTATTTCTAAATTTGGAAACAATTTAGCTTAAACTTTCAATACTACCCTTGATGAAAAGCTTTTATAATACTCTAGGCACCCTTTTGATTTGTTTATGACCATAAATTCCAAAAATCTTCTTTTTTTACTTAAACTATGTGCCTAGTCAATCATATTCACATAAATTGAAACGGAGAGAGCAGTATCTTTGAGTTAATATTATTGGTTACTGTAGTATCTTTTGAGTTAATATTGTTGTTTGCTTGTGTCTTTAAGTTAATATTCACACCTCTTCATTTACTTAACCTCTACTTTTAGAGTCTGTTGGAAAGCCACCTGATAATTGAAATTATTATAATTATTTACACAGCTCAGAAATTATACAATATAATAATTACGACGACTTGTTTGTTTGTAATAATATAATTACAGTGTAAATACAATTATTTGTTGCGCATGTGTAATTACATAGCTAGATTAGTTTGAAAATAGAATTAATACTTGACAAATTTGTGCCTTTATGAATAATATATTAAATTAGGGATTTAAGATGCATATTATTTCTTGAAATATATGAATTAGGTATTTAAGATTGATATTATTTCTTGAAAATATATTAATAACCACGTATTTGTAAATAATATTGAAAAAGTAATTGTATATATTTTTCAAATTAGTAATGTTTTAATTTAATTAAGTATGAAAAATTAAAGAATATATTTTGTAAAACCATCATGGGCTGAATGGTTGACAAAATAATTAATATTTATATATAATGTCATATTCATATGTTTGACAAAAAAATAATCTATCAATTGAAATGAACAATATGCAATATAAAACAACAAGTGAATTGTACTAAAACAAATAAATTGAAATAAAAAATATAACCTAAATTCAAAATCCAAAAAGAAAAAGTTCATGGGACTTTTATGTCAAAACATAACATAAAATAAGTTCCAAAAAAACTTAAGTAAAAATAATTCAAAAGAAAATGAAAACATGTATAAGTCTATAACATCAATCAACAAATTCTACTTTAATAACATCACTCGTAATATGTTAATTTTGTTAATGACTCGTTCTTTTTAATATTAGGAAGTGTAGTTTCATCAACTAGAATAACAACGTAGTTATGCTTACTGAAAAAATAAGGAAAGCAAATTTTAAAATACGAACAATTACATGAAATTACAATAACTAAAGGTTGGGAAATGAGAAGAAAGAAAATGAAAGATAAATAATATTAAAAAATTTAAAATAATAGGAATAAAAAAATTAAAAAGAAAAGAAATTAAAATTATAAAAAAAAAAGTAACAATGTAATTACAAAGTGTAATTACACCCAATTCTGAACCCCCTCCACCCTCCCTCAGAATTGGAGAATGTAATTATTTTCTCCCAATTACACCAGTTGCATGTTGACCATGTAATTGGCCTGACAAACAGGCTAAAATGTATTAACACTCAATTGCACTCAATTTCAACTACATGGGCCGCTTTCCAAACACGCCAAACTTTTTAACACCCAATTATACTTAATTCCAATTACATGGGTAGCTTTCCAAACAAGAACTTACTAAGTACTCTCTCTGTCTCATATTACGCGTGTTTTTACACGCTTCTTAAGAAATATTAATTAGGAAAGGGATTGGACTGTTTTACCCTTATTTATGTTTTAATATATAATCTCTCTTCATTGAATATTTATTATATTTATGTGTTATCTTCATCTTCAAGAACCATTATTACTAAGGGTAAAAAAAGAAAAAATAATAACAATTTTGTCTTGAACTTGTAAAATGACAAATAATTTGAGACATTTATTTTTAGTAACCACGATTGTTAATATGAGACGAATGGAATAGTATTATCCCAAAATTTTGAATGCTCATCCAGTGCGCATTAGTATTTGTATTTGTGAAAGAGAAACGTGACGAGGAAGTTTAGCAAAACCCATGGGGCGGAAAATATTTACCGCCCCTACCTATTACTTTTTTTCCTATACAGTTTGTTAATACTCAGTCAAATTAATCTACTAATAAATGGTGCCAAGTCAATTGAAGTCAAATCAAGCCAAACCAAATGAAGTTAGGCCAAACCAAGTCAATTCAAGCCAAGTCGAATCAGGCTATGCTAAACTAAGCCATATGAGTAAAAGAAGTGTCACGACCCAATTTCCATTTTAGGTCGCGATGGCACCCAACACCAATGTTGGGCAAGCCAATACTAATCCGCTATTGGGTATTTCCAACATTTACTTAACCTAAATTTAGAACATGCGATAGATAATGAATAATTAAGGCAAATTAGAATAAAGTGACCAAAAGAAGCCATAATTAGATGATTACAACCCCAAAAGAATAGTCCACTAATGTGTGTGCCAGGAACTAGTGTCACAAGTATGTGGGCATCTAGTAGAATGTACAAAAATATAACTATCCTATTGTCTGAGATAGAATAACAGTAAATAACAAAACGGAGAGATTTCCAACACACTGCTGAACGACATCGGAAGGCAGCTCACCGTGGAATCTCAGTCAATGTCAGGAGCGTGCACCGGATGGGTAGCTAGATGCACCTGCCTCAGATCCTGTATAATTAAGCACAGAAGCATAGTATGAGTACATAAACAATATAGACCCAGTAAGTATCCAGTCTGACCTCGAAGAAGTAGTGGCGAAAGATCGACTTGACACTCACTAGGGCCAATAAAGATATAATCTAAGTGTTACACTATGCAGGTATAGCATAAGTAATGATGAGAGTTTAAGAACAGGAGAAGTAAGATAGTTTTTCATAAAGTTCATGTCAGCCTCAGTTTTTTCATGTAACAACTTACATTTCAAAGCAATGAAGCAATATAAATCACGGGAAAACATCAAATAAATAGCATGTGCATATCATGCCATGTTCGTATGGCCCGATCCAATATAATATTAAACTGTGCACTGCCAGAGGGCCAAATGGCGCAAACTATAGATGCATCTATTTACCACCGAGGTGTTCGGCCCGGTCCACAAATAGTAATTATTTTAAAAAAAACACAAATTTTCCGCTTTACAGTCAAGTAATCAAATAAAACCTTCAAATAATTGAACTTAAACTCCTACGAATCCTTTTATCAAATTCTAACATGACTCAGATGATCAAATTTGCAAGTAAAGACCCAAACAATTCAAATAAAGCATGATACATGCCCTAAACTGCCACAATAGCATAATAGTAGCCACATACGGACTCCCGTCATCTCGTATGTACGTAGCCCCCAAAAATAGGAACACATATTCAATTATTTCGCCTATGGAGATAATTCCCTCTTACAAGGTTAGAAAGGAGACTTACCTTTCCCTAAAGCTTACTTCCGAGCTCAAGAATGCTCTCAAACCCTCAAACCGGAGCCGGACAATCCAAAACTATTCAAATAAGGTAAAAACTAATCAATATAAGCTACAAAGTTCACACTTCCACTATTAGAGTGATTATCCAACCTAAATTACAAGATTCCTAAAATCCACCTCGGGGCCCACGTGCCCGGATTCCGGAATTTTTTGAAGAAAATCGTTACCCATAACCTTAGGATCAAGAATATGTGACTTCTACTAGATTCCATAACAAATTTCATGGTTAGATCTTATTTTTATCAAAACCCTAGGTTTTACTCTAAACCAATAATTTTTACTAATTTTTGCATGTTAATACCCATAATCTATGCATTTAACTCATGTTGTATAGGAATTACTTACCTCAAAGTGCTAGGTGAAAGCCTCCTTCCAAAAGCTCTAAAAATCGCCTAAGTGCTGAAGTGAAATGAAATAAATAGCATAAGTCTCGTATTAAAAGAGTTGAACACATCCCTTTGACATCGCATTTGCGACACCAGGTTTGCAAATGCGAGGGTCGCAAATGCGACAAAAGCCTCGCAAATGCGAAGCCTGTGCCTCAGGGGATGGTCGCAAATGCGGCGCATGTGTCGCAAATGCGAACACTGCTTGGAGCATCTCCCTTTGGAATTGCGAAGCCCTCATCGCAAATGCGAGGTTCACATTTGCGAACCTTTTCTCGCATTTGCGGGATCTGCAGCAGTTGCCAAGAACACCAGAAATCTGGTGTGTTTTCAACCCCTCTCACACATCCGAAATTCACCCGAGCCCTCGGGGCTCCACTCCGAATACTCACGCAAGTCTAACAACATCATATAAACTTGCTCGCGCGATCGAAACACTGAAGTAACATCAAAGACTAAGAAGCGCCACCCAAAACCAATGAATCAAACTTAAGAACTTCAAGTTCTTCATTTCACTTCTAATGCGCCGAAATGTACTTATACTACTCGGAATGCCACCAATTTTTGCGTGCAAGTCTAAATGGCCTTACGGAACTATTCCCGATCTTTAAATTCTGTTTGGACCTCGATATCACCAAAACGCGTTCCAAACCACATTTATAGAATTTCTAAAACCTTCAAGAATCCAACTTCCACTATTTGGTGCCGAAACGCTTCCGGGTCATTCGAAACCACTTCCGAACATACGCCCAAGTTCGAAAGCATCATACAAACCTATTGGAACCGTCAAATCCCGATTCCGAGGTTGTTTACTCAAAATATTGACCGAAGTCAAATTTGGTCTTTTAAGACAACCTTAAGCAACCAAGTGTTCCGATTCCAACCCAAATTCTTTCAAATCCCGAACCAACCATCCTTGCAAGTCATAATTCAATAAAAGAATGTGCGGAAAGTCTTATTTAAGGGAACGGGGTTCTAAAAAGCAACATGACAGGTTGGGTCGTTATATTCTCCACCTCTTAAACAAACGTTCGTCCTCGAACGGGTCTAGAATCATACCTGGAGTATTGAACAACTGTGGATATCTGCTCCGCATGTCCTCCTCGGGCTCCCAAGTCGCCTCCTCGACTGGTTGGCCCCTCCACTGGACCTTCACTGCGGAAATACTCTTGGACCTCAACTGGCGATCCTCCCTATCAACAATAGCAATCTGCTCTTCCGCGTAGCCCAATATCTCGTCTAGCTAAATGGTACTAAAGTAACATATGAGATAAGTCAGTGTGGTACCTTCAGAGCATAGATACGTGAAAAACTGGATGGACCCCTGATAAGCTAGTAGATAGAGCAAGCACATAAGCAACCTCTCCAGCTCGCCTCAACACCTTAAATGGACATATAAACCTTAGGCTCAACTTGCCCTTCTTCCCGAACCTCATAATGACCCTTCATCAGCGAGACTTTCAAGAGAACCTTCTCGCCGACCATAAATGATACATCACGCATCTTCTGATCCGCGTAACTCTTTTGTCTGGACTGTGCCGTGCGAAGTCTCTCCTAAATCAACCTTACCTTTCCCAAGGCATCCTTTACCAAATCAGTACCGTATAACTTAGCCTCGCCAGGCTCAAACCACCCGATGGGAGAATGACATCGCCGACCATACAAAGCCTCAAATGGAGCCATCTCAATGTTGGACTGATAACTGTTGTTGTAAGCAAACTCGGCCAGAGGAAAGAACTGATCCCACTGCCCTCCAAAGTCAATCACACATGCTATGAGCATGTCCTCCAATATCTGAATTGTCCGCTCCGACTGCCCGTCGGTCTGTGGATGGAATGAAGTGCTGAGTTCTACACGGGTGCCCAACTCACTCTGTATGGCTCTCCAGAAATGCAAAGTGCATGGAGGACCTCTATCTGATATGATGGACACAGGCACACTGTGCAACCGAACTATCTCCCGAATGTATATCTGGCCAACCTCTCTGAAGTGAGTAGTGGCTACTGGAATGAAGTGTGCCGACTTCGTCAACCTGTCAACAATAACCCATACTGCATCGAACTTCCGCAAAGTCCGTGGCAACCCAACTACAAAGTCCATAGTGATGCGCTCCCATTTCCACTCATGTATAGGCATCTGCTGAAGTAGGCCTCTTGGCCTCTGGTCCTCATACTTAACCTGTTGACAATTTAGGCACCTAGCTACATACTCCATTATGTCTTCTTCATCCGCCGCCACCAATAATGCTGCCTCAAGTCACGATACATCTTCATAGCATCTGGATGAATAGAATAATGTGAACTATGTGTCTTCTCTAGAATACTCTCCCTCAGGCCATCAATGTTAGGAACACATAGGCGACCCTGAAGTAGCAGGACACCATCCTCGCCAATAGACACCTCCTTGTCACCATCTTGTAGTACCGTCTCTCTGAGAACTGTCAAATGCGGATCATCAAACTGTCGAGCCTTGATCTGTCCTAATAATAAAGCCTGAGCAACAGCACATGCAATAACTCGGCTGAGCTTCGAAATGTGCAGCCTCACAAGTTTGTTAGCCAAGGACTGAATGTCCAAAGTTAGTGGCCTCTCTTCCGCTGAAATAAATGCCAAGCTACCCATACTCTCTACCTTCCTGCTTAAGGCATCTGTGACCACATTTGCCTTGCCCGGATGATAAAGAATGGTGATGTCATAGTCCTTCAGTAACTCAAGCCATCTACGCTGCCTCAAATTAAGATCCCTCTTCTTGAACAAGTGCTGCTAGCTGTGGTGGTCTGTATAAACCTCACAAGACACTCCATACAAGTAATGCCTCCAATTCTTAAAAGCATGAACAATCGTTGTGAACTCCAAATCGTGCACGGGGTAGTTCTTCTCATGGATCTTCAGCTGATGTGAAACATATGCAATAACTCGTCCCTCCTGCATCAATACACATCCCAAGCCAACGCGTGAAGCGTCACAATAAATTGTATACATCCCCGATCTGGAAGGCAACACTAGAACTAGGGCTATGGTCAAAGTTATCTTGAGCTTTTGGAAGCTCGCCTCACACTCGTTGGACCATCAGAAGGGGGAACCCTTCTGGGTCAATCTAGTTAGAGGCACTGCAATAGATGAAAAGCCCTCCACAAACCGGTGATAATAACCTGCCAACCCCATGAAACTCCTGATCTCAGTCGCTAAAGTAGGATGTGGCCAACTCTGAACCGCCTCAATCTTCTTAGGATCCACCTTAATACCTTCCCCCGATACAACATGCCCCAATAATGCCACCGACTCTAGCCAAAACTCGCAGTTGGAGAACTTAGCATATAGCTTCTGCTCTCGCAATGTCTGAAGCACTACTCTCAAATGCTGCTCGTGCTCCCCCAGAGTACGTGAGTAGATCAAGATGTCATCAATGAAAACAATAACAAAGGAATCAATATAAGGCTTGAACACCCTGTTCATCAAATCCATAAACGTCGCTGGGGCGTTAGTCAAGCCAAAGGACATCACAAGAAACTCATAATGACCATATCTAGTACAGAAGGTAGTCTTCGGAACATCTGAGTCCCGAATCTTCAATTGATGGTACCCCGATCTCAGGTCAATCTTAGAAAACACCTGGCACCCTGCAACTGGTCAAACAAATCATCGATGCGCGGCAACGGGTACTTGTTCTTGATGGTAATTTTGTTCAACTGGCGGTAGTCAATGCACATCCGAATAGTCCCATCCTTCTTCTTCACAAACAACATTGGTACACCCCAAGGTGATACACTCGGTCTGATGAATCCCTTTGCTAGAAACTCTTCAAGCTGCTCTTTCAACTCTTTCAATTCTTTTGGATCCATACGGTACGGTGGAATAGATATTGGATGGGTGCCGGGAGCCAAGTCAGTGCAAAAATCAATATCACAATCTGGTGGCATACCTGGTAGGTCAGAAGGAAACACATCGGCGAACTCCCGGACTACTGGCACTGAATCAATCATCGGAGACTCTACGGTGGTGTCCTGTACATAAGCTAGATAAGCCAAACAACCCTTCTCGACCATACGTCGAGACTTTAGAAAAGAAATAACCCGACTAGCTGTACTAACTGAGGAACCTCTCCACTCCAATCTCGGCAACTCGGGCATGGCTAAAGTAACAGTCTTGACATGGAAATCTAAGATGGCGTGATAAGGAGATAACCAGTCACATGCCCAGGATGACCTTAAAGTC
This sequence comes from Nicotiana knightiana, assembly GCA_005239525.1. Classification (NCBI taxonomy): domain Eukaryota; kingdom Viridiplantae; phylum Streptophyta; class Magnoliopsida; order Solanales; family Solanaceae; genus Nicotiana; species Nicotiana knightiana. The sequence goes on along the minus strand of ML407509.1, from coordinate 9,130 downwards.
GGTCATATCAAGTAACAGGAGGTCTGCTCTAGTCTCGAAACCACAGAATGTGACCACACATGACCGATAGATCCGATCCACAACCATAGAATTACTTACAGGAGTGGACACATAAATAGGAGTACCCAAAGACTCACAAGGAATATCTAGGAAGTGAGCAAACAGAGATAATACATATGAATAGGTCGACCCTGGATCAAATAGTACTGAAGGATCTCTACTGCAGACTGAAATAATATATGTGATAACGACATTTGAGGCTAATGCATCTGGTCTGGCCAGAAAAGCATAGAACCTGGCTGGAGCGCCGGCTGACTGGCCTCCTTTTGACTAAGCAATAGCTGGCTGAACTCCCCCTACCTGGCCTCCACCTCTAGGACGGCCCCTACCAACCTCTTCCCACCTCTGGGCAACCGGACCGTCGATGCTGAAGTCATGGGTTGTTGACCCTGCTATACTGCCTTGCCCCAAAGTCTGAGGCAGTATCTCCTCATATGACCGAGATCCCCGCACTCAAAACAGCCCATCGGTGCGGTGACATGTTGCCCTGTTGCCTGACCCTGATGGCCAGTAGGCCCACTGGAAGGAGACTGAATAGCCGGTGGGCGGTATGAACTCTCTGGCATAGCACTAAAATAGGAGCTGGAAGAACCCTGGTGACCTTTTTATGGTCGGGAGGATCCACAAGTACCCACTGGAAGAACCCTGGAAGGCTGGTGGACGGTAAGAACTCTCTGGCATGACGCTGAAATAGGGGCGCGCTGGAACACCTCGAGGAGGTGGTGGTGATGAATATGGGGTTTTTCTGGACTAGCCCCTCCCAAACTGGTCTCTGCCCCTAGTCGGGGCACCTCTAAACTCTCTAGAGAAACAAGCCTCTTGTCCTATTGTGACTGCTCTCTACCCTTCTGGCAGTAGCCATCGATCCTCCGGGAAATCTCCACTACCAACTGATAAGGAGTCCCAATCTCAACCTCTCGGGCCATGTTGGCCCTAATACCGGAGTGCAATCCTGCAACAAACCTCCACACTCTTTCTACGTCAGTAGGAAGTATCATGAGTGCATGAAGAGACAACTCAGAAAACCTCCCCTCGTAGCCAGTCACTGACACTGACCCTGATCAAGCTGCTCAAACTGGTACCACAGCTCTTCCCCCTCGGAGGGTGAGATATACTTGTCCAAGAAAAGCTAAGTGAACTTCTCCCAACTAATGGGAGGAGAATCCGCTGGTCTGCCAAGAGCATAAGACTGCCACCATCTACGGACCCTACCCTCCAGCTGGAAGGTAGTGAAGTCAATCCCATGAGACTCCAATATCCTCATGTTGTGTAGTCTTTCCCTGCACCTATCAATGAAATCCTGAGCATACTTATGACACTCACCTCCGAAGACAGGAGGGTGTAGCCTAGCCCATCTGTCCAATAACTTATGCCGATCGCCGTTCGTAACTGGTCTGGGCTCAAGTGCCACTGATACAACTGGTTGGGCCCCATCCGTGGGTAGTGCACCCGGAGTCTGATATACCGCAGCTGCATGTCCAGGGGCCTGGGCAGTAGGGATATGTGCTCCCCCTCCTTCCTGATATATGGCCGGGTCCGCTGGAAATAAACCAGCCTAAGTCATAGTATCCATGAACCGCATCATACGACCCATAACCTCCCGAAAGCCCGGTGCTGTCATGAAATTCACCGGGCAGGATTTGCTGCGGGCACCTCGCCCTTCTCCTCAACAATAGGATCCTCCGCTGGATCCGCTGGTGGTGCAACTGGGTCAACTCTGGGATGCCCTCGTACCCTATCTCGGGCCGGTGCCCTCCCTCGGTCTCTGCCTCGGCCTCTAGCAACGGGGGGAGCAGCTCCTCCCGGGTACGGAACATCAGCCGTACGCGTAATAAGAGGGTTACAAAAGTTCTCCAAATTGGCTACACAATAAGTGCCAAACATGGAGCAACAATATCAACAAGAGAAATAACTAATCAATTGAAGAAAGAGGAGAATCCACAAAAATAAAGTTGTTGTTCGAGGTGCGAAATCAGATGCTACGGGATTTCGAATAAGATCTTCATCGTTCAAATCCAATACCAAGATGTTACGAACACTCAGTCAAAATTTCAGCCTGATCCAACGGTTAACGAATCAGAAAACTTGATTTGAAATTGGCTGATCGGAATAAAAATCTGCAACAAAACCAATACTTTTCTTCTCTCTTCTCTCTTGATGAAAGCTCTCTCAAAAACATCTCTTATGTGCTTAAGTCTTAGACTTGTATCAATGAGCTTCAAACAATTCTCCAATATTGTCCTATTTTAAGATAACGAATGGTGTTTTTTCTTAAAGCCAAACCCAACTCTAAATAGTAATAAAAATGAATCCAATTCCAAATAGGAACGGAAACCAAAAGAGAAAAGGATTAGGCCATTGGACCTTTGGCTGGACAACATGGGAAAGAGCCTAACAAACTCCCCCTCCAGCCAAGGGGCCAAATGTGTCTTCAAGTAGAGGAACTATTGACAGACTTCATGCCTGCCAATTTTCTCCAAAACACATGCTTAATTACGAAGTCCTCAGGATGCTACATATAAATCTCCTCATCTAACTCACCATAAAGAAAAGCAGTTTTGAACTCCATCTGCTCAACCTCTAAATCTAGACTTGCGGCTAAACCTATAACCACACGAATAAAAGACATCTTCACAACAGGAGAGAAAATTTCATCAAAGTCAACTACCTTCTTCTAGCCAAAACCTGTAACAACTAACCTCGCCTTGTATCTAGGCGCAGAAGTATGGTTATCTTGCTTTCTTCTGAATATCCATTTGTTAGATAAAGCTCTCTTGCCTTTCGGCAATTTCACTAACTCATATGTGTCATTCTCATGGAGTGACTTCATCTCATCTTCCATGGCTTCGATTCACTGATCTTTGTAAGTATCTTGCATGGCTTCATCATAATTCTCAGGTTCTCCCATGTCAGTCAAAAGTATATACTCATCAGGAGGATAGCGCATGGATTTTTGCTTCTCCCTTGTAGATCTTCTAAGAGAGGTTTCAGGAGTATTCGAAGTAGTTATCTGAGCAGGAATTGGTTGCTGATCAACCACAACTTCATCAACTGGAGCATCCATAACATCTATATTGTGATGATCATTTTGATCTTGATCACTATCTTCATTATTGTCTTGGGTTCCTTCATGTGCAATAGGTGCCTTAGCAATTGATATTGGACCAATATCAACTAAGCTCTGATTACTCTAAGAATCTATCTTCTCAGCTTTGTCAATATCTTCAATAGTCTGGTCTTCAAAGAATATTGCATCACGACTTCTAATAAGTTTATTATCAACTGGATCGTAAAAACGATACTCAAACTCATCTTGACCATAACCGATAATGATGCACTGCTTAGTTTTGACATCCAGTTTCGATCTCTCATCTTTAGGAACATGCACACAAGCTTTACACCCAAAAACTCTCAGGTGATCATAAGAAACATCTTTGGCAAACCAAACTCTGTCTGGGACATCACCATCCAAGCAACAATAGGAGACAAATTGATAACATAGGCAACACTGTTAAGTGCTTCCGCTCAAAATGTATTTGGAAGTTTATCCTCTGAAAGCAAGCATCTATCTCTCTCAACTAGAGTTCTATTCATCCTCTCTGCCAAACCATTCAATTGAGGCGTCTTGGGCGGAGTTTTCTGATGACGAATTCCTTTTTCCTTGCAATAGTTATCAAAGGAACCACAATATTCACCATCATTGTCAGTGCGAATACATTTTAATTTCTTCCCCGTCTGTCTCCCAGCTAAGGCCTGGAATTACTTAAACATGCCAAGTGCTTGATCTTTAGATTTCAAGGATACACCCAGAGCTTACGAGAATGATCATCAATGAAGGTTACAAAGTAAAGTGCACCACCTTTTGACTTTACTTTAAAAGGACCACACAAATCAGAGTGTACTAGCTCCTATAAATCGGGCTTTCTTGAGGGAGGATGGATATTAAAGGAAACCCTTTTGTGTTTTCCAGCTAAACAATGGATACACCTTTTCAGCTTTGCTTGTTTCACTCCAGAAAGCAAACTTTTCTTAGCCAAACACGTAATCCCCCTCTCGCTCATATGACTCAATCTTTTGTGCCACAATTTTGATAAAGTGTCACTTTCTACCAGATTTATGGACTCATTAAGAATAGAGCCCTGCGTCACATATAAATGACCAGACTTGACTCCTCGAGCCACTACTAACGAGCCATTGGTGAGCTTCCATTGGCCATTAAAGAGAGCATTATGGTAACCTTCATCATCTAATCTTCCTACAGAGATCAAATTGAAAGGAAAGACTGGAGCATGCTTGACATCTTGAAGAACTAACATTGAACCATTATTAGTTTTCAAACAAATTGTGCCAACACCAAACACCTTAATTTCACTGGCATTGCCCATCTTTAATACTCCAGAATCAACAGGAGTATAAAATGAGAAAAAATCTTTTCTTGGTGTGATATGTGAGGTAGCTCCAGAATCTACTATCCAGCTCGTCTCGTGGGATACCAAATTGATGACATTTTCATCATAAGCAAAAAGAAGGTCATCTCAAACAATAGCAACAACATTGTTCTCGTTATTTTCAACTTTCTTTCCTTCTCTAATGTCTTGTAACCACTTGTGGCAAAATCTTTTGATGTGTCCTTTCTTGCCACAGTGGTTGCATGTAATATTATGGTATTTAGACCTTGACTTACTTATACTTTTACCTCTATTCCTCGAGCCTCTTGTTCTATCTCTCCCCCGGTCTTCTGTAACCAAGATATCTGCTTGTGAGGACGAACCCTGATATTTTCTTCTTACTTCCTCGTTCAACACACCACTCTTGGCATATTCCATGGTCACCTTACCTCTAGGAGCGGAATTTTTCAAAGAAATACGAAGAGTTTTCCAAGAGTCTGGTAGAGTATTAAGAAGCCAAAACCCTTGTATCTCATCATCAAAATTAACTCCCATTCCAGACAACTGATCAAGAACGCCCTGAAAATCATTTATGTGATCAAGGATAGGGCTTCCTTCCTTGTATTTAAAGGTCATCAATTGTTTTAGCAGGAACAACTTGTTGTTCCCAGTTTTTGAAGCATAAAGAGTCTCTAGCTTTTCTCAAAATGATCTCGTATGTGTCTCGTTTACAATATGGTTGCAAACATTATCTTCAACCTATTTTGGTATATATCCACATACTTGTTGGTGCTCGAAATCCCAATTTTCATAAGATAAACTCTCGAGTTTATGAGCTGCAAAAACGGGTAGATGCATCTTCTTCACGAACAACAAATCTTTCATCTTGCTTCTCCAAACATTATAATTTTTCCCATTTAAACATACCATCTTGCTTATATTAGCCTCTATTCCGCAACAACTTGGATAAAATAACCAAGGCTCTGATACCACTGTTATGTCGAGGAAGAGGCAAACCCGAAAATAAAGAAGATAAAGAACACCAAATTTTAACGTGGAAAACCCTTCAAATCGAAGGTAAAAATCACGGGATCACAAAGATCCAACAAGCTCCACTATAGTAATAAGAGGATTACAAAAGTTCTCCAAATTGGCTACACAACAAGTGCCAAACATGGAGCAACAATAGCAACAAGAGCAATAACTAATCAATTGAAGAAAGAGGAGAATCCACAAAAATGAAGATGTTGTTCGAGGCACGAAATCAGATGCTACCGGCCTTCAAATATGATCTCCATCCTTCAAATCCAAGACCAATATTTTACGAACACTCAATCAAAATTTCAGCCCGATCCAATGGTTAACGAATCAGAAAACCTAATTTGAAGTTGGCTGATCGGAATAAAAATCTGCAGCAAAACCAATAATTTTCTTCTCTCTTCACTCTTGATGAAAGCTCTCTCAAAAATCAATCTTATGTGCTTAAGTCTTTCAAAGACTTGTATCAATGATTGTCCTATTTATAGATAATGAGTGGTATTTTTTCTTAAAGGCAAAACCAATTCTAAATAGGAATAAAAAATGAATCCAATTCCAAATAGGAATGGAAACCAAAAGAGAATAGGATTAGCCCATTAGGACTTTGGCTGGACAACATGGGCACGAGCCTAACAATGTTAGGTGTTGTCCTAATTTTCTTGCCATATTTTATTCTCCTATTTCTTGAAGGAAAGGGAAACATATTTGTCATAATTGGGTTTTCCTTCTTGTAGAAGGAAATTATAATTCTTCCATGTTTGGCTAATCCTTTTTTCTTTTAGGAAAATGTTTGGACTTTTATAAATTGAGGATCCTTCCTTCTCATTCATTAGCATCCACAATGTAGCCATATAGGGTTTGAGAGTCGTGTTTAGGAGGAGAACTTTACGGGACAAGTGTTAGTGTGTCACTTGTGTTTGCCTCTTCGTGAGGTTGGTCTCTCGATATTTTGTACTCTCTTTTATATAGTGGATCGTTCATCTCCGCGGTGGACATATGTCAATTGACCGAACCACGTTAAATGTTTGTGTCTCTTTTGGTAGATTTCTCTTCTGTTGTTGGATTAATCGTCGTTCAAGATTTGCTTTACTAGCTCCCGCATGACACCTGATTTTTTCGGTCCTAACAATTAAGGGTATTAGTATTAATTATATTGGATTTGTATAAATTGTAACTAGTTTTCAAATGGATAGAAAATAATTATTTTAAGCTTGATGGATATTTTACATAAATTGCTCTTGTTTAAAAAATGTTACCTTCCATCAGAACAGCTAGTAAAACAAATTCTAACTCTGATTTTTCTTTGTTCATTTTTTAAACGTAAGGAAATCTTTTTGCTTGTATGTTAATTATTAGTAGTAGTTGTTATAAGATAAAATTTATGGATCAAAATATTTAATAAACATTACTCTCTCTGTCCCTAAGTTATGTGATATAATTTTCTTTTGAATATGTCTAAAAAAGAATGGTGCATTTTTATGTTTAAATAAAATTTAACATGAAACTTCATATTTTATCCTTAATGAAATAATTAACAACCACACAAATATCTATAACTTACCTTAGATTACAAGCTCCGAAAGTCCCTTTTTGTGCCTAGAAAAACTAACTGTAATATCACATAATTTGGGACAAAGGGAGTATTATCTATTAATACTTGTCGAATCATTCCAAATTAGGTACTACTTAAACAAGCTTTATTGAAGATACATAACTAACTAAAACAAGCTTTATTGAAGATACCGACGTAAGAATTAGTGTATGAATTAACTCATAATAGACATTTCTCATAAGAGTTGGTTCTTTTGTCACTGAAAATAGGGATAGCGTAGATCTATATTCATTAATGGATTGTTGATATTTTGTAGTTATACTATTTACATCACTTTTAACGGCGGTTTGAGCGGCTACATTCACTAAGAGGTCAATTAGAATGCGTACCTTTACATAAGTTACACCTGAGTATCATATAGTACCTCTTTCTAATCTTTCGAGATTAGATTTTGCGATAGAATTTAATATAATGCTATTTTATTGCAGAAAACTATGGAGAACCTGCAATGCACTTATTGTGGCACGGTAGGATTTAGATCAGCTGAAGAGATATGGCAGCACTTGGTTAATTGTGTGGTAAGAAAATTACACAACTTCATATTAAATTACCTCTTGAGAGTTAGCAATGTTAATGTTGATTGTTGAAAATTTAAGACATTACTTGTACCACTAATCCAAGATTATATATACTCCTAAAACTACATAAAAGAGTTATTGATGAAAATATATTAATCGCAAGAGTATTAAAAAGAGTTTCAGCTTTCAATTAACTTAATTAGGTTATCAAACTATTCCTTGTTTATTTGAACAAATTCTTCAAGCTCATACAATTTTCCAGTGCCGTAATTATTTGTCAACTCCAAGTAGGACTGCTCAAGAAACAAATAAGTAGTAATTGACTATTTTGATCAATAATCTATAGTTGTATTTACTATCTGCTATGGCTTTAATTTAGTTACATACAAATCGATTGCTGTATTTACATAAAAATCTAATCGATGTTATTTAATCAAGCCACCCGGAGCACCTGCACAGAGAACACGCGAGCAGAGGGCACATGACTTGTCAAATGCATTAGACTCTATGCATGAACAGGCAGAAATGAATATTGACCAAGCAGAAAAAGAAAATGAGGATAACCCTACACCTGCTAATCTTGACCGTCTTCGCTCCGCTCAGAACACCAAGTTAACGTTGGAGGTGCAGGAGACGAATCTATATATGCTGCAATTTCTTGCAACAGTTTATGCTGCGCAAGATGCTGCAAATGCTGAGGACGAGAATGGTGAAGAAGCTCAGNTTATAAAGGAGGAGTCCACCCTTTGCAGTGTCCTTACATAAATGAATGAATATGAACTGCATATAAGTAATGACATTGGGTAAAAAGTGAGAAAGGCAGGGATAAAATACAACTACAAAAGTGCTATTATATGCTTCATGCACAAAATGTAACTCAAAGCATACACACGATAACTTGAACATCAAAGAACATAAGGTCATAGAACTCCCATTGAAACAAGTTTAGATTCTTTTATTTTACAAGATGCATGTAACAAAAGTTTTTCCAAGCCCTATTCTAAATGCAAAATACACGATATACAAATTTGTAGAACGTCTAACATACTGAATCAACTTAAAATGTTATATGGGATTTCTGCATTAATTTTTCTATGTTATATCCAAGAACCAAGAAATGAAAAAAGAAAGAAACTTGTTTGGATTGTAACAATTCTTGAAGAGCTTTTGGAAGTATTATCTTTAACATGAAGGAATGATGTACCAAAAAGTAAAACATGAAGCATATGACATATATATAAGAGCAAAGAAACGATAATCTACCACCAAAAAAACATGAAAAATAATATATCAGAACTCAATTTTACTACAATATTGCAATCACCTTTGTCTTCTTTCAGTAATTTTGATTGTACCAAAAATCCTAACCCACTTGTGCACATCTTCTTTCAATAATAACTTACCAAACATAAAGAGAGCAAGAGATGAGCACACAGAGAAAAGGAGTAGAAGATTGAGAGAGAGAGAGAGATGAACAAGAGAAGAGGAGCAGAATATAGATAGCTAGATGGGGG
>MDKJ01271805.1:0-22302 GCA_005239525.1 Nicotiana knightiana | reverse complement strand
TGGGAAAGGTTATGGCGTTATATATGCACCACCACCTGATCAGCTGGTATACGATGATGATTTGCCCACAGTGGCCTATATGATATGATGGGATGCCCTCAAAGGCTTATGAAACATATACCTATGCACGGCATGACATTCATACGTATATGCATGATGCTAAAAGTGATTTATTATTACATAGTTATCTAGACATACAGGTTGAGTCAATTACTCTATATCTCTTCCATGTCTCTTATGTATTTATTTATGTGCCTTACATACTCAGTACATTATTCGTACTGACGTGAATTTTTAATGGGGATGCTGCGTTTCATGCCCGTAGGTACAAGTAGGAGAACTGACGGTCCCCCTTCTTAGGATCCCTAATCAGCGAGAGTTGGAGTGCTCCACTAGATCCGGAGCTACTTTTGATTTCGGTACGATACATTTGTATATAGATATATATGGGTATGATGTGGCTCAGACCCGTCTTTATACAATTATGTTTCTATTAGAGGTCTGTAGACAGTATGTCTAGTTGGATAGTATGTGGCCTTACCGACTTCCAGTTTTGAGATGTATAGTTGTCTATAGCAGCCCTGACGGCTCGTCCTTCGTATGTTGTACGCTTATGTATGTATTCCTCCAAGTGTCAGTTTTTGGTTGGTGAAATTCCACATGTTCTTGGAATATTACCAAGTCAGGATTTTAAAGGTGTTTGGTTGTTTTATAAGGATGTAGGGAGCCCCGTCCTGACTTGTATATATTATGGTTATGCCTACTTAGAAGTTTTGCAGACGGTATCCTGTACATAGTTTTGGGTATAATATGCCTATGGCTTAGTCACCCCTATGTATTTAAACCTTTTTTTTCTAAATTAGTTATGCAAGTTAAGTCTTAATATTGTTACTTACATATGTGGATATTATCGTAATGGCCCGTGACAGACTTAATAATAAACAAGGATAAGCTACGTGGTGTTCGGTTGGGTAGAACTTGATATTATAATGCGTATGGATTATTTGGACTTTGTTATGCTAACATCAAGCGTAGGTCAATGGTGGTTTATTTTAAGTCCCAAAGAGAGCCTCTTTTAGAATGGGAAGGTAATACGACATCACCAAGAGATAAATTTATCTCATATCTCAAGGCAAGGAAGCTGATCAATAAGGTCTGTAATTATCACTTAGTTCGGGTTCAGGATACGGAGGAAGAGTCACCAACCATTTCGTCCATACCTATGGTGAATAACTTTCCTGATGTTTTTCCTGATGAGCTTCCGAGTCTTCCGGCAAGCGAGAAATTGATTTGTCATTGACCTACTACTAGATACTCACCCAATATCTATTCCTCCCTATAGAATGGCCCCCACAGAGTTGAAAGAGTTAAAGGAATAACTAAGAGACTTGATAAAAAAAAAGAAAAATAAGAAAAAAAGGGTTTTATCAGACCTAGTACGTCACCACGGGGAGCACCTGTGTTGTTTATGAGAAAGAAGGATGGTTCCTTACAAATGTGTATTGATCATAGGCAATTGAATAAGGTAATGATCTAGAATAAGTACCCATTCCCGAGAATTGATGATCTATTTGATCAGTTATAAGGTTCCAAGTGTTTTTCAGAGATAGACTTGAGATCCGGGTACCATCAGGTAAGGATTAAGGATGAAGATATTCCGAAGATAGTATTCAGGACCGGATATGAGAACCTTGAATTTCGTGTTATGTCGTTAAGTTTGACCAATGCCCAGTAGTATTCATGGATTTGATGAACTGTGTGCCAGGCCCTTGTAGATTTGTTCGTAATTATATTTATCAACGATATATTGGTATATTCTCGTTCAGAGACGGAGCATGCAGATCATTTGCGTACTATGCTTAGAGTTATACAAAAGGAGAAGTTGTATGCAAAAAAAAAAAAACTCTAAATGTGAATTCTGGTTGGACTATGTGGCTTTCCTTGGTCATATCATTTCACGTGGATATACAATAGATTGAGGCAGCGAAGACTTAGACTAGACACACAACATCGACCGAGGTTCGTAACTTATCCGTTTGGCAGGTTATTACAGGAAATTTGTAATGGAATTTTCTTCTCTTTTAAGAACTTTTGACCAAAGTGATATGTGTTCTCGCTTGATGTTCCGGAATAACATGAGGAAATCTTGAAGAAAGGTTGTGAATAATCGAGACTTTAGATATGGTTTGGGTTTTAGTTTAGTTTACAGAGGAGGCCCTAACGAAAATTTTGTAAATCTCTAAGAGCTAACATTTGAGAAAGAATGTTTCTAAAGGGGGGAAGGATGTTACACCCCCTATTTTGAGTGGAACTTTTTTTTTTTATAACTTGTCTTCACTAAGTAACCATAGCAATCCCATTAAAAAATATTATCAATTTTGATGGTGGCAGTCTTATCACATCAATCTCTAGCCTATTTGATTTTCTTTATATTTACATATCAAAAATCATGTGAATACTACACATACACAGCACAAACAAACAAACAGTGTAGACACAATGTTATCACATGACTTGAAATACTGGTTTGGCAAAATAATATTTTTGCTAACCTTTTACATGTTCTAACACTCTTTCTGTTTCATATTTTAAAGTTACTCTTGAAACTTTTATACTTTGATATTTTTCTATTATAATTTCGGCATAATTGGTATAATACTATGATTTAAATTTGTATTACTTTTGAGCATTCTGTTTCATACAATATTGAAATATGAGTAAAGATAACAAATGAGTCTTACAACTATTGGTAGATTTGCAATAGATGTTATGACCATTAAAAGTGGTAATATTATTTTAAACATTTCTATGTTACTACAGAATATGTCTATGCCTACCCGTAAGTTTACTAACCTTGATACCGTTAGATATTATGTTAGTGTGGTATTTTCTTATAAGTGGAGTATTTTAGTAAAAATTTTATAAGTATAATTTTGAATAGTTATCATTATTACTATTTTCGGATATGGTAAATTATACACAGAATATGAGAAAGTTTAAGATATTTTCTTTATTGTAAAGATAGAAATTATTTTCTCACAAGAAAAGAAGGTTATCTTTTTATCATTTTAAGAATTAAGCATACAAAAATTTTTACTCTTTATATGAGATTAGGAAAATTATAAGTTGAGAAAATATACGTATTTTTACATGGATGTTTTAACAAAATAATAAGTGTATGTATTTATTTTGTATGGTACCACATGTACATGATAGTAAGATGTATAGAGCATATTAAAAATGAGTAGAAATTTAAGTAATTTAAGATAATTCTTAATTATGCGGTTAATTGGTTAATTACCGGGTAATGGGACATTGCCTAATTAGGTAAATAAGTGGATAAAGACTAAAATCTCCCCCTCCACCCACGTGGAAGCAAGCCACTTTCCAAAAGATGAATCTTAGTCACCTTTAATTAGGTGGCAACTTAATAAGTCCATTACAAGTCTTATTATTTCCCATAACCACATCAACAACATATAGCATAACCTAAACTGTATTCTTTGGGCAAGACTATACTCTTTCTCCTGCTTCATAATTGACATGTAGCGGTTCTTTCCTTATTCTTGCACGACTACATACTTTTGAGCTATAAACAATTCCAGCTCTATAAAACAAGTAGAAACTGCCTTCTTTGAACTGGTTGATCAAATGAGAGTTTATTGATCCAACAGTTACTATTTTACGGTAAGAGGCCATAGTATTTTCCTAGTTCAATGGATATTGAATTCGAGTAAGAATATCACACGGAATTTTCTCTAATCCAGGTATGTTAAGGCTATCCCTTCTTTCTTTTGGCATGGTCCAAATTATACTGAAGAAACGAGGAAATACACAGTTCTATAAATTACTCTATTCATAGCAATAGTAGGGGTGTCTATATTCTTGATTCCCCATAAGAATTATTTTTATCTTCTGTTCATGGGTCTCGAAAATACGTATGTTGATAAAGTTTATTTCATGATATTAATCAGAGGCGTAACGGCCTTATGACGTACTGAAAGATTTTATTGACGTATTTCATATACATTTCATGCATTTACATATGCACATTGACCCATGACCAGATGGCGTTATATACGTGTATATATGTAAACATATGTATATGGGATATGGAAAAAGGTTACGGCGTTATATACGCACCACCACCTTATCAGCTGGTATATGATTATGATGTTACCCTCAGTGGCTGAAATATGGTTCAAACGGCGTTATATACGTGTATATGTATGTATATTCAACGGAGTTATATACGCGTATATATGTATGTATATATATGTATATGGGATATGGGAAATGTTATGGTGTTATATATGCAACACCACCTGATCAACTGGTATACGATGATGATTTTTCCCACAGTGGCCGATATGATATGATGGGATGCCCTCAAAGGCTGATGATGTTATGAAACATATACCTATGCACGACGTGACATTCATACGCATATGCATGATGCTAAAAGTGATTTATTATTACAGATTTATCCAGACATACAGGTTGAGTATTACTCTATATCTCTTCCATGTCTCTTATGTATTTATTTATGTGCCTTACATACTCAGTACATTATTCGTACTGACGTCCCTTTTGAATGGGGATGCTGCGTTTCCTGCCCGCAGGTACAAGTAGGAGAACTGATGGTCCCTCTTCTTAGGATCCCTGATCAGCGAGAGTTGGAGTGCTCCACTAGATCCGTAGCTACTTTTGATTTCGGTACGATATATTTGTATATAGATATATATGGGTATGACGTGGCTCAGACCCGTCTTTATACAATTATGTTTCTATTAGAGGTCTGTAGACAGTATGTCTAGTTGGATAGTATGTGGCCTTACCGACTTCCAGTTTTGAGATGTATAGTTGTCTATAGCAGCCCTGTCGGCTCGTCCTGCGTATGTTGTACGTATATGTATGTATGCGTTTTTGTGCAGATTTTTGTCATGTATAATATTCTCGTAATTCAGCAGATGTTATTCAAGTTCATATTTTAAATGCATGTTTAGGGGTGTTTGACAGGTAGGACTCAGATACCCGTCGCGACCTATCGGTTTGGGTCGTGACAACATCACTAATCAAGAAATGGACAACATAGTAGGATATGTGCTGGGAAGTCATAAGATCACTTTGCACGGGGACGAGCTGCCACTTGAAGGGCTAAGTTACACCAAGGCACTGCACATCACTGTGCAATGTGAAGATTATTTCATTACCGGGGTTCTAGTCGACGGAGGATCCAGCCTCAACATTTGCCCATTGACAACACTCAAAAGATTGGGAAAAGGATTGTTCGATATAAGAGAAGGGTCCATAAATGTGAAGGCTTTCGACGGTTCTCAGAGGGCCATCATTGGAGAAATCAGTCTTTGTCTACAGATGGGACCTACATGGTTCGAGGTTGAATTTCAGGTGATAGATGTATCCGCGTCATATAACCTGTTATTGGGACGGCCATGGATACATGCCGCTAGGGCTGTGGCATCAACATTGCATCAGGCGATGAAATTTTAATGGAACCACCAGGAAGTAATCATCCACGGAGATGGAAGAAACCCTATCTATAGTCGCTAGACCAACCAAGCGGTTGAAGGTAGGAGAAGGCCGGGTGGAGAAACCTATCACCACATCGAGCAGGTCAACGCAATAGACAAGGACAAGTGGTGGGATAGTAAGATCGAAAGCATATTGAATTGGAGTGGGTACGAGGCTCGCAAAGGGCTCGGTAAGAATCTTCATGGGATTTCCAAACCGATACAGCTGAAGCGCCATGGCACCACTTTTGGGCTGGGATACAAATACACTTGGCAAGAGTACAAAGACTGGTCTCCACCATGGCGCGGTCCCTACTATCCATTGGAACAGCCTATATTTGTAAACAGATATTGGGGTTGGCTAGTGAGATGGAGAGGATAGTTATATATTCTATAATTGGGTAGAAATCATGACTTAGGCTTTTACATTCCCTATATTTGCATTAGAATCCATGTTTTAAGACCAACATATTCATTCAAACCATGCCAAACATGCATTAGATATCATGTCTTTAAGGCTTTTATGTTTACTGCTTTGACGTACAACATGCCCTTAATTTATGCTTATGCCTGCCACTTAAAAATTCTGCTCTTAGGATAATAAAACTAATATAAACATGTTACTCCTGTGCACTCAAAATCATGTCTCCATCATCCTGTAACTCTTTGTGCATTTTAGAAATCATGCCTTTAGGAATTCTGCACATCCTGATATTATGTCTTAATCATCCTGCATTTATATGTGCATATTAGATATCCTGCTCTAGGATTTCGTTTGCATCTGCTTAACCACGCATAGTTTAACCACTGACTCACAAAAAAGGTAAAAACAATCTCACATATGATTATCCTGTTTTAGATAAAACTGGCAACAATCCCTGCATTTTCGTAACACCTAGAACAACATGCTTTTAGGAAAAAACAACTTCTGAACTGTATAAAGGTTAACAGGCTTAAAAATCAGTAGGCAAATTGATTAGGCCCCTGCTTTCGAGTTTATAAAAATAAAGCTGCATATTTCTGTGCATTGACATTCACTTTGATATTCTGTCTAATAAAACTGCCTCTTGTTTGTGTTTGAGACGTGCTGATTTTGTGCATTACTTGTGGAGGTAAATCTGGGCCTCATAACTGCTTTCCTGCATTTATGTGATCAGTCCTATTTGTTCTTACCTGTCGCTTAGAATTTTATCCTTTTAAAACCTTAGGTGTCTGTCTAGAACTACCTATACTTAGAGGTCCTAAATTTCTCCAGGACCATTAGGAAGAGACGGGTAACAACACACATAGAGATCGCTAAATAAATTCTCTTAATAACTGCTAAGGGGTGGGGTAAAGGGTAGATATGGATATGATGACCGGTGCGCTAATGCCACGTCTATCCCTTCACTAAGAAGTGATTACCGGGCATTGAATTGATGTGATCCTATAGAATAAACAACTTAGGACTCATATATCCCCTACATATGTGTTCTTAGACTGCGAACCTTTTCAAAACCATTACTTGTTTTCATGTGTATACTTTGACTGCTTATTTGCTACTTGCTTAAATTCACAAAGTTTGTTTGGCTGGAACCACATTTTTGGACTTTGAGGGGTGCCTAACACCTTCCCCTTGGAGTAATTTCAAGCCCTTATCCAATCTCTCGTTATTCAATTAGTGTTATTGTGACCCTTAATAGGTTCCCTAACGCACCTTAATTCGTTAGGTTGAGACTCTTCAAATATTTACATCTCTTATCCCAAAAGGAAATGAGTAATCCCAATAATGTCAAAAACCCTGACCTATCCGAAAGAGGAGAGAGGGGGCGCGACAGTCTCTGGTGCTCATACTTCACCTGTTGACAATTTAAGCACCGAGCCACATAAAGCAGCTATATCTTTCTTCATCCTTCACCACCAATAATGCTGGCGCAGGTCCTGGTACATCTTGGCAGCACCCGGGTGAATAGAATACTTAGAACTGTGAGCCTCCTCAAGGATCAACTCACAAAGCGCATCAACATTAGGCACACACACTCGACCTTGCATCCTCAAAACACCGTCATCTCCAACTGTAATCTTCTTGGAACCACCGTGCCGAACTATGTCCCTAACGACCATCAAGTGAGGGTCATCATCCTGTCGATCTCTGATACGCTCAAATAAGAAAGACCGAGCGACAGTACAAGCTAGAACACGACTAGGCTCTGAAATGTCTAACCTCAAACACTGATTAGCAAAAGTCTAAATGTCTGAAGCTAGAGGCCTCTCATCGACTAGAATGAACGCAAGCTGCCTATACTCACCGCCTTTCTACTTAATGTATCGGCGACCACATTGGCCGTCCTCGGATGGTACAATATAGCGATGTCATAGTCTTTTAGTAGTTCTAACCATCTCCTCTGTCTCAAATTGAGATCCTTTTGCTTGAATAAATACTGAAGGCTACGATGATCTGTGAAAACCTCACATGGCACACCATAAAGATAGTGTCTCCCAATATTCAATACGTGAACAATGGTTGCCAACTCTAAGTCATGGACAGGACAATTCTTCTCATGAACCTTTAACTGCCAAGATGCATATGCAATCACCCTGCCCTCCTACATGAATACCGCTCCGAGCCCAACCTGGGAGGCATCACAATATACTGTGAAAGATCCCGAACTTGATGGTAACACCAACACCGGTGATGAAGTCAAGACTGTCTTGAGCTTCTGAAAGCTCGCCTCACACTCGTTCTACCCTTTGAATGGGGCACATTTCTGAGTAAATTTGGTCATTGAGGCTGCTATAGATGAAAACCCCTCCACAAAACGATGGTAGTAACTCGCCAAACCCAAGAAGCTCCTAATTTCCGTGGCTGAAGTGGGTCTAGGCCAATTCTTGACTGCCTCTATCTTCTTAGGATCTACCTGAATACCCTCAGCTGATACGATGTGACCTAAGAAAGCTACTGAATCCAACCAAAACTCGCACTTTGAAAATTTAGCATACAACTAACTGTCCCTCAAAGTCTGAAGCGCTATTCGGAGGTGTTTCTCATGCACCTCTCGGCTGCGGGAGTATATTAGAATGTCATCAATGAACATAATTACGAAGGAATCCAGATAAGGCTTGAACAAATGATTCATCAACTCCATAAATGTTGTTGGGGCATTAGTCAAGCCAAAAGACATCACCAGAAATTCATAGTGCCCATACCTCGTACAAAAATATTTCTTAGGGATCGGATGCCCGAATCTTCAACTGATGGTATCCCGATATCAAATCAATCTTCGAAAACACCCTGGAACCATTAATTTGATCAAACAAATCATCAATTCTCGACAACAGATACTTATTCTTGGTAGTGACTTTGTTCAACTGCCGGTAATCTATACACATCCTCATCGATCCATCCTTCTTCTTCACGAACAAAACTGGTGCACCCAAGGGTGAGACACTAGGTCTAATGAATCTCGTATCAAGCAAGTCTTGCAACTTTTCTTTCAATTCTGGTGGGGGCCATCTGGTATGGAGGAATAGTGGGCTGAGTTCCCGGAGCGACCTCAATGCAAAAATCAATATCCCTATCGGGTGGAATCCCCGCAAGCTGACCTCTGGAGAGGTCATCCTGTTGAGGCTGCTACTTGGTAGACCGAGTCAGACATGCAGAGTATATACCCACACTTGTTCGTCAGTTTAGGTACTTTTGTATGTCTGTTCGAGGACGAACATTTGTTTGAGAGGTGGAGATTGTGATGACCCAAAAATTCATCTCATAAAATAAGACTCCATTCCGGGCTCATTAGCCTTAAAAACATTAATTTTATTCAACTCGATTTTCATGCGCATTCCGAGCGTGAATCCGGAAAGCCTCTATGTGAAAATATAAGAAATAATAATTTCTAGAGTTTAAATTTGATTTTAGTTGGCTTTGGTCAACATTGTGAGTAAATGGATCTGTACCCATGTTTCGACGGTCCCAAGAGGTCCGCAGTAAAATATGGGACTTGGGCGTATGCCCAGAATTGAATTCCGAGGCCCCTAGCTTTAGAAATGAATTTTTGAAGAAAATTGTTATACTGAATTTTAAAGGAAATAAATAAATGAATTAATGTTTGAACTCGTTGATATCAGGCCCGTATTTTGGTTTCGTAGCCCGGTACAAGTTTTTATATTGTTTAAGTCCTATCTGTGAAATTTGGTGTAAATCGGAGTTCATTTGACGTGATTCAGATATCCGGTTGAGGAAATAGTGAATTTGAAGTGTTCTTGAGAAAATCCTGAGTTTTGATGTTAAATTCAAAGTTTTAGGTGTTATTTTTGTGATTTTATCGCACAAGCAAGTCCGTATGATGTCTTTAGACTTGCGTGCATGTTTGATTTGGAGCCCCGAGGGCTCAGGTGAGTTTTGGATAGGCTATGGAGTGTTTCGGATTTACAAACTTCTGTTGTCATAACTGCTACTGGTGCACTGACTCATTCCTCTTCAGGATCGCGAAGCATCTCCCGCGATTGCAAAGAGTAAATACATTGGGGGTCATTTTGTTCTTCGCGAACGTGAAGTCTTGGACGCGAACGCAAACGCGAACGTGAAGCACTGGGGGGAGAACCCTTCGCGAACACAATCTGACTTACGCGAACACAATGTGTTAATGGACCTGGGGGGAGGGGAGTTCGTTTCTTCTACACCAACGTGACCATCTGGTCGCGAACGCGATGACCAAACTCTGCATAGCATCACGAACGCGAGCCTACCTATGCGAACGCGAAGGCCATTGGGCCGTAACACTCTGCGATCGCGACAGGCGCATCGTGAACGTGATGAAGGCCTGCCCAGCGATTAAAAATAGAACAGTAACACGCGAATAAGCCATTATTTCATATTTTCAAAACCAAGAAGACCTAGAGGCAATTTTCAATATACAAGTTCTTCCCCTAAGTGTTGGTAAACGATTCTAAACTATTTTCTTTCGATTACCCATTATTTTTCATCACTTTTCAATCAAAAATCAAGGGTTTTCATGGTAGAAATTGGGGCTTTGGGTAGAATTAGAGAATTTTATAAAATTAGAATATAGACATCGAATTGGGGTCAGATTTCGAAATTAACTACATATTCATGCTCAGAATGGGTATATGGAATTTGGTCCGAACCCATTTGGACCAAGCGGACCCGGGGTCATTTTTTTTAAAACTTATTTTGGGAAAACTTAGGAAAACAATAATGTTGCATTAAAGTTAGTTACTTTAGCACTAATTAATGATATTGAACTAATTATGATTAGATACGAGTGGGTTAGAGGTGAATTCAAAAGGAAAATCTGTAATTGAGTAGTGAGTGGTCTGCGAGATTGAGGTAAGTGTTTGGTTTAACTTTGAGTTGAGGGATTAGGAATCCTCGACTTAAATGATATGTGAAATTATATGTGTGTGGTGTATAAGTGAGGTGACGAGTACCTATGCGCCACGTTTACAATTTATTGTATTCCTGTCTTAATTGTTTCATGACTATTGATGCTTCCATGTCTAGTTGTTTTTGTCCACTTGTTTTGTTAAATATATTGTTTCACTTATTTGAAAGTATTAATTGTTCCTTATCTTCGTTGTGGTACATTAATGGTTGAGCTGGTGGTCAATGTTTCATGATATATTCCGGTTGGTTTCGCTGTATAGTAATAATTGGTGGAGTTTCTTAATTTTACAGCTTTCCGTTTACATTAGTTGAGATATAACTATTGTGAAGGATTTTGATCTAATTTGTGAAACCTTTATTATAAATGGTGAAATGTGATTGTCTGGTGGGAGCAGGTTGCACGCTGCAACAAGGAGTAATAAGGGTGGACAGGTGGGATCGGGTTGCACGCCGCAACAAGAGGAATAAGGGTGATATATATGTTGAGGAGTAATAAGGGTGGACATGTGGGAACGGGTTTCACGCCGCTATAAGGAGTAATAAGGAAGAATATTCATGTTTTTAATGGTTATATAATGGAAACTGGAATACCCATTGTTTTAGTTCTTCTTATTCTGCTTTTACTCTTATTTAAATTGTAACATGGAAATTCACGTAAGGATTGGTTATAGCTGAGATCTAGAAAGATAGCTGGATTATTTATTTATTTACTGCAAGTTACTATTTCATTTAGTTTAGTATTTCCTTATTGCTTTATTAAAAATTGTATACAGTTTATATTATAAATGCCCCGCCGTAGCCTCGTCACTACCTCGTCGAGGTTAGGCTCGACACTTACTGGTACATGGGGTCGGTTGTACTGATACTGCACTCTGCACATCTTGTGCAGATCAAGGTTCTGGTCAGAGTTGATTTCGAGTAGTAGCTGAATATTCGCACGGAGACACGAGGTAGATCTGCTGGCATCCGCAGATTCCTCGAGTCTTCTCCACATTATATATCTACCCTTTTATTTAATTCAAAATAGATATATAGTTTCTTTCAGCCAAATACTTGTAATATTCTTTAGTAGTTCGTGAACTGTGACTCCAAACCTTGGGTAGCTAGAGATTAATATTAGTTTCGCAGTATAGTACACCATTTCATTTATTATTATTGTTGGTATCCTTTATTGGATTACAATAAGTTTCGTATATGTTTTAATTGATTCAAATGTTGAACCCTCTAATATTGGCTTGCCTAACAAGTATGGTGTTAGGCGTCATCACGATCCCGACAGTTCAGAATTTGGGTCGTGACAGCCTAGAGCCACCTCAATGCAAAAATCAATATCCCTGTTGGGTGGCATCCCCGACAAGTCTGCAGGAAACACCTCAGGAAACTCACAAACAACAGGCACCGAGTCTATTGAAGAAACCTCAGCAATAGAATCACGAACATGAGCCAAATAGGCCAAACACCCCTTCTCGACCATACGCGAGCCTTCATATAAGAAATAACTCTGCTTGAGGAATGAACAGGAGTCCCTTTCTACTCTAATCGAGGCAACCCCGACAAAGCTAAGGTCACTGTCTTGGCGTGATAGTCCAAGATGGCATATAAGGCGACAACCAATCCATACCCAATATTGCATCGAAATCAAACATATCAATAATCAAAAGGTCTACACTAGTTTCAAGACCCTCAAATACGACCACACACGTGCGATACACACGATCTACAACAATAGCATCCACGACGGGCGTAGTCACATAAACATGGACGGTCAAGGAATCGCGGGGCACAACTAAATACGAAGCAAGATAAGATGAAACATAAGAGTAAGTAGACCCCGGATCAAACAGAACTGAAGCATCACTATTGAAAACTGAAATGGTAGCTGTGATAACAGCATCGGAAGACTCCGCCTCAGGTCTGGCTGAAAATGCATACAATTGGGGCAAGGCCCCACCACCCTGAACCATGTCTCTAGGACGACCTCTGATAGGCGTACCTCCACCTCTAGTAGGCTGGCCTCCACCTCTAACAATCTGGCTCCCACCTCAGGTTACCTGACCCCTACCCCTAGCTGGCTAGGTAGGTGGTACGACAGCTGGTACCGGAACTATAACACGAGAACCCTGATACTGAGAACTACCCGATGCGCGAGGCAATATCCAGCAATGTACCTCAGGTCACCACAAGTATAACAAGACTTCGCTGCTGAGACTGCTGGCCGGAAAACTGACCCTGTCGACCTGTACAACCACAACTCTGAAGAGGAGGTGCACTGATAGAAACTGGCTGATCAGAATAATGCAAGTAAGAGCCACGACCACCTGGGGCCCTATGGGATGTCTGAAGTGCGTAATTAAATGGCCAAGAATGGCCTCTACTGAAAGTAACCCTGCCTCCAGATGAGGTACCGTTGAATCCACCAGAATGGCGAGGTCTCTT
The DNA here is from genome assembly GCA_005239525.1 of Nicotiana knightiana. NCBI lineage: Eukaryota > Viridiplantae > Streptophyta > Magnoliopsida > Solanales > Solanaceae > Nicotiana > Nicotiana knightiana. The sequence goes on along the minus strand of MDKJ01271805.1, from coordinate 8,952 downwards.
GTCAGACCCTGACCTCCCAATCAAAGAACTACCTCAACTTTCCTGGCCACACTGGTCGCATCCTAGAAAGATATCCCGCTCCCTATCTCCTTAGCCATCTACAATCTGATAGGCTGAGAAAGACCCTCAATAAATCTCCTTACCCTCTCCCTCTCTGTGGGTAGCAAAAGAGTAGCATGACGAGCCAAATCCATGGGACGGGTCTCATACTGTGTACCAGTCATGCTCCCCCTACTAGAGACGCTCAAACTGACAGCGACGCTCCTCTCTAGTAGTAATAGGTAGAAATTTTTCCAAGAAGAGGTGTGAAAACTGATCCCAAGTAAGAGCAGGTGATCCCGCTGGTCTAGTCAATAGATAATCCCTCCACAATTTATTGGCAAAACCGGTCATATGGAAAACAAAAAAGTTGACCCCATAGGTGTCTAAGATACCCATATTATGAAGAACCTCATGACAGCTATCAAGGTATTCCTGGGGGTCCTCTGAAGTGAAACCACTGAAATGAACAGGAAAAAGCTTGATAAACCTGTCCAATCTCCACAAAGCATCGGAGGACATAGTTGTCCCATCAACGAGCAGTGCTGCAGCAGCTGGCTGAACTACCCCAACTGGATGGGCTGCTGGGGTTTGAAGCTGAGGAGTAATCTGCTCCAGAGTATGGGTAGCAGGAGTCTGGACTCCTTCTCCAGCCTTTGATACAGCTGCTTCCTCGGGGAGTGCACCAGTCTGGGCTACACTCTCCATAAGGCCTATTAGTCGGACCAAGGAATCCTGAAGAACCGGAGTAGAAATAAACCCCTCTGGGACCTGAGCTGGTCCTGATGGAATGGTCTGAGCTGGAGCCCCTCATCAAGCTCTATCAGGGGCTCCGCAGCTGGAGCTGCTGCCTGAGCACTGGGCTGAGTTCTGCCCCTGCCTCGGCCTCTGGCACGGCCTCGGCCTCTGCCCCTTCTAGGAGCTTCTGCTGCTGGAGGATTCAGTTTCTAGTCAGCGGAAGAAGAGGTACGTGTTCTCGCCATATGCGAGAGAATAAGAATAGAAGAGTTCAATTAGTATTGGGACAACAAGAATCGTACGACAGAGTTGAATAAAAGTGAACTTGTTCCTAAATTTATAGCGACTGGGAGATAAGTACAGACGTCTCCGTACCGATCCCTCAAACTCTATTAAGCTTGTCCGTGAATTGTGGGACTTAGGCAACCAAGTGCTCATTATATTAACATGTCACGACCCAATTTCCCACCGTCGGGACCGTGATGACGCCTAACGTTATACTTGCTAGGAAAGCCAACATTACAGGGTTACGACCTTAGAACAATTAAAACATATAAGAAATGTCACTACCATCCAATATACGAGTAACAAATCAAAATAGTAAAACGATCTGCGAAACTAATACTAATTTCTAGCTACCCAGGATTTGGAGTCACAATTCCTAAGGGTTCTGTAGCCTCTCGAAGATAAGTACAGATGTCTCCGTACCGATCGGCAAGACTCTACTAAACCTGCTCATGACTGGTGAGTCCTATGTAACCTGGGCTCTGATACCAACTTTTTCACGATCCCAAAACCACTCTGGCCGTGATGGTGCCTATCGTGATACTAGGCTAGCCCATTCACTAAGAATAACATAAAGGAACTTTTCATTTAATTCATTACCAAACCGATATTTCATAAAATTTCCGTTTAAACATTTCAAAACAAGCAAGGATATATTAAACATTAATTACAGCCGAAAATCACGGATAGTTACTAGTCATGAGCAACTAAAAGAAAATACAAATCCGATACTGTCTCCTTAATACAAGATAAGTCCGAGAGTAGAAATACTAGAGAAATAGGAAGGAGAAAGGCAAGGTTGCGGATGCCGTGCAGCTACCTCGCAATCTCCGATATGCTCCAAAGAGGGAAATATCAGCTCTCACTCAGCCCTGGCACCTGAATCTGCACACAAGGTGCAAGGAGTAACGTGAGTACGCCAACTCAGTAAGTAACAATTATAACTAAAAACTGAGTGCAGTGACGAGCATTTAAGATCATATAATTCTCATAACATAAAAACCTCAGTGGAAATAATAGAATCATATCAGTAATTAACTTTCGAATATCTCGTAAAAGTCCAGTTTCAATGAAAGTTGTTTAAAACTTTTGCTCAACATTTTCAATAGAGGCTCAACATAAAAGAAGAATGAAAATAGTAATTTCATAAAACAAGACCCGAGGGAAAAGTATCACTCATATATATATATATATATAGCCCCTCGGGCAAGCCTCTCAGTCACTCGTGACTCAACTATCACCAATCAACACTCACGCTTAATAGGTACCTTATAATAACCGCTGCGGCGTGCAACCCGATCCAATATCGCTGCGGCGTGCAGTCCGACCCATATATATATATAATGTTGCGGCGTGCAACCCAATCCATAACTATCCTCACAATCCGGCTCTCGGCCTCACTCAGTCATCATACTCGCAAGCCACTCGGGCATTTCAGTACAACTCAGGGGACTCAGCCCAAAATATCTTTCACATATTTAAAATAGAATGATGAACACGATTTAAGAGTAAACATGTATAAATCATGGCTGAGAATATATTTTCTATAAAAAACACGGTGAGTACAGTAGAAAAATACCCCCGAGGGTCCAAACAGTACGGCACATAGCCCCAAACATGGCATCCCAAGTTAACTGAATCATTTCTAAAACACATGGAAATCATATAAAATTTATCAAATACGCAACTCTACAGTTTTCACAGGACGGATCAAGTCACAATCCCTACCGGTGCACGCCTACACACCCGTCACCTAGCATGTGCGTCACCTCATTTATCAAAATAGTACGATAATTTTGTGGTTTCATATCCTCAGGTGTAGATTTACAATCGTTACTTACCTAAACCGGATGAAAATCTACTCCGCGATGCCCTTGCCGCTCGATTCGGCCTCAAATCGCTCCGAATCTATTCAAAATCAGATTCATAACATCAATATACGCTAAAGGAACAAAACCCATGAGAAAATAATCAAGTTACATCAAACCCAACCACCGGGCCGATGTCTCGGAATCCGTAAAAATCATGAAACCATAATCCTTAACCTCTCACGAGTCCATGCATACCAAAATCATCAAAATTCGGCGAATAAAGGCCCCTCAAATCCTCACATTAGACTCTCTAATTTCAAGCCCTAATTCCCCAAATTGTTTCCCTAATTTCCACCAATGTCATGATTAAATAATGGAAAAATCGTCATAACACAAGTAATAAACCTTAAATTGCTTATCCAACTGTAAACCCTTGATCCCTCTTGAGAAATCACTGCCCAAGCTCAACACCCGTCCTCAACAATGGAGGAATTAGGAAAAAATTCGCGAAGGAAACCTTTTATACTTCTGCCCAGCGACTTCTGCATCTACGATCACCATGTCGCTTCTGCGATGCCACACCTGCGGAAAAAATCATCGCAGGTGCGATTTTCACTTAACTCTCAAAATCTCGCTTCTACTATCAAAATCTGCATCTGCGATCTCCCAGGTGCGGTCCATTGTGCACACCTGCGGATTTGCCTCAGCTCCCACTACTCCGCATCTGCGGCCTCCCCCTGCATCTGTGGTCTCGCACCTGCGGTCCCCAATCCGCAGGTGCGGAAATGACAGAAACAGCAGCTACAACTGCTCAAACCAAGTTCCAATCTTTCTGTTAACCATCCAAATTCATCCCGAGGCTATCGGGACCTCAACCAAAAATACCAACAAGCCATATACCACTATTCAAACTTATTCCAACCTTCGGAGCACTCCAAACAACATCAAAACATCAAATCAACCCGAAGTTCAAGCTTAAGGATTTCTAAACTTCCGAAATTCACCAACGATGTCGAAACCAACCAAACCATGTCCGAATGATCTGAAAATTTGCACATACATTACAAACGACAATACGAACCTATTCCAACTTTCGGAATTACATTCCGACCCCAATAGAAAATGTTTCACTACAGACCGGAAATCGCCAAAAATCTAATTTCGCCAATTCAGGCCTAATTCTACCACGGACCTCCAAATAACATTCCGAACATGTAAGTCCCAAATCACCTAATGAAGTTATCCAAACCATACAAACTCAATTTCGAGATCATTTACCTATAAGTCAACTTCCTGATGACTTTTCCAACTAATTAACCATCTTAAGAGACTAAGTGTCTCAGTTCTCTCTACAACCACTCCGAACCCGAACTAATCAACCTAACACAACATAAAGGAGTTGTACCACACAATATGAAGCAGAAATGGGAAAAACGTAGCTAAAACTCTCGGAACAACAGTTCGGATCGTTACGATTTTTTAAATAAAACTAAAAATAAGAATAAAAGAGCAAGAAAAATAAGAATCATGGTGAAAGCATGTGTACTTTTGCCAGCCCATAATAAACTGGACTTCCTTCCGCATTCAAGAATGTTTTCGGCTCTTATCTGCAGATTTGGATAGCATAACTCAGCAAATTCATTTAAATAGATGGATATGGAATAACTCAACCAAAATAGGTAAAATTTATGGTTAAAAAATTCTACATTATTACAGATTTTTAAACATATTGTACTTGCATAAGATTATTGAAACGATAGTCAGCACATAATTAAAAAATTAATTTTTGCTGTTTATTTTTTTAAAAATTGTGAGACACTCGCCCACGACTTAAAACTATTTAACTATGTGGGATCAATGAATTTTTCACAAAATATATAGAAAATTATTTCTTACTATAGTTTCTCAAACCACGCTTCTGTTCCCTTGAACACACAAATATGATCAAGCTCTAACAACTCAATTTTTAAAATAACATTTAAACACGGAAAATGCCAAAAGAATTAGAATTGATATGTTAAGTATCTAATATCTTCTTAAGTTTCACTTTTATCACGCTAGAGAAAACAAAACAATGGAGATCAATTTAATAATCTATGAAGAAAGGTTGAAAAGACTTGAGGAAGGATCCTACTTGCTGATTATGCAATCACAGAAGTTAATATTTTTATTTTAAAAATTAAAAACTATGATGACCTAAAAAGTCATCTCTCATTTTATAAGTCAAAAATTGTGTTCTGAAGCCTTGAAAAACCTCCTTTTATCTCACCTCATTTTGCGTGCGCAATCGGGGCGTATATCCGGAAAGCTGTTATATGAAAATTGAGAAAAATGCTAATTTTGCCTTTAAAAATTGAATTTAAGCTGACTTCGGTCAATAAACCCGGACCCGTAATTTGATGGTCCCGGAGGGTCCGTATGAAAATATGGGACTTGGGCGTATGCCTGAAATCGAATTTCGAGGTCCCAAGCCCGAGAAATGAATTTTTGAAAGAAATTGTTTTACTGAAATTATAAATTTGGAAATTTGATTATATTTGAAATTGATGGTATCGGGCTCGTATTTTGGTTCCGGAGCCCGGTACAGGTTTAATATAGTATTTAAGTGATACTTGTAAAATTTGGTAAGAAACGGAGGTCATTTGACGTGATTCGGACCCGTAGTTGTGAAATTGAAACTTTGAAAGTTCTTGAGATTTTCCTTTGATTTTTATGCTAAATCTGTTGTTTAAGATGTTATTTTGGTGATTTGATCGCACGAGTAAGTCCGTAGGTTGCTTTAATAATCTATGAAGAAAGGTTGAAAAGACTTGAGAGGAAGAATCCTACTTGCTCATTATGCAATCACGGAAGTTAATATTTTAAAAATTAAAAAGTGCAATTACAGAAGCGGATGAAATATATATGGAGTCATCATAGCACTTTAAATTTCGCAGAAGTTTTATAGATGAAAGTCTGAATATCCAATTTCAATGCTACAGTCACGACCCATTTTCCGACTGTTACTACTCCTTTTCCAACTCCAATTTGGATTGACAATTGTAAATCCTTTTTCAAGTTGGATTTGGCCGTGCTACCATCTATATAAACCCACTATACCAACATTAATTTCCATCACAAATTTGCTACCAGCAATTCATTTTCTAACCTTTTCTCTGGTATTATTCTACCTTTCTTAACAAATGGAAAAATCTGCCGATAATATTAAAATAGTTGATGCAGCCGAAAATTCTTGGCGATCTAGCGTTGGGCATACTGATTGGAATACTTACTATAGCATTGGGTATCGTACTAGCTTTGTATTTATACTTTCCGAGGACTACTAAAGAAGTCCAAGACCCTAGGGTTATTAAAAAAGTCCAAGACCTTAAGTTTCGTATTACATATGTCTTTCCTTCACCTTTTCTATGTTAAGTACTCTGCCACCTTCATCCTCGGACAATCCTGAGAGTTGGAAGCTTACTTTCTTTGTCAAAAACCCTACCGATGATTATACTTTCTTCTATGATGACTTTGACGCCAAGATTACCTATAACGATACAATTCTTTGAAAAGCAATGTTTCTCCTAAGTTTTATCAAGTTGAGAAAGGTCAAAACTTCATTGATGTAGCTTTTGGAGCTTTTCCTAAGAGTTATAAAAATTGGATTGTGGACGCCATTATGAATAATCTTGCTTCTAGTCATTCAACAAAATTTACAATAAATTTAGATGGAAAAGTTCAAATAAGACACCCCGAGGAAAAACATTGTAGAAAACTATGAATCACTTGCGAACGTTTGGAAGTTGAGTTCGAGCGAGGCAGCAATGTTGGAATGCTAGTGTTGACTTCAGATGCATGTGAAGTACTTTTACAGAAATCAAGTGTAACGGCCCGACCGGTCGTTTTGGGCTCTAGCGCGTCGTTCAGTAGTTTGAGGCCATGAGTGGCTTCACTTCAAGTATTATGACTTCAACGCATGGTCGGAATTGAATTCCAGGAGTTTTGGAGTTGATTTGTAAAGAGAATTCTCGTTTCGGAAGCTTTAAGTTGGAAGAATCGACTAAGGTTGGGTCTTTGAGTAAATGGCCTCGGAATCGGGATTTGAAGGTTCCAGCAGGTTCATATGATAATTTCGGACTGGGCCGCATGTTCGGATCGGGATTTGGATGACCCGGGAGTATTTTAGCGCCTATTGTGGAAGTTAGCATTTTTGGAAGAATCTCATAAATTTGGGTTAGAGTGCATTTAAATTTTATCGATGTCTGTTTGGGATTCCAAGTCTAGGAATAGCTCCGAATGGTGATTCTAGTATTGGGAGCGCGGTCGGAAGTAAATTCGAAGGTCCGCAGGTCATTTTGGAGTCATTTGGCTAAAATTAGAAATTTGAAGGTTTTTGAGAAGTTTGACCGGTAGTGGACTTTTTGGATATCGAGGTTGGATTCTAATTTCGGAAGTTGGATTAGGTTCGTAATGTCAAATGTGACTTGTGTGCAAAATTTGAGGTCAATTGGACGTGATTTGATAGGTTTCGGCATCGAATGTTGAAGTTGGAAGTTCTAAAGTGCATTAATCTTGAATTTGACTGCGATTCATGGTTTTGGCGTTGTTTGACGTGATTTGAGGTCTCGAGCAGATCTGCATTATGTTTTGAAACTGGTTGGTGTGATTGGACGGGGTTTGGAACTGGTTGGTGTGATTGGACGGGGTCCCGGGAGACACGGGTGGATTCCGGGTAGTTAACGGGACGAAAATGGAACTTGAGGAAGGGCTGCTTCAGCTGAGCATCTGGTGTGATCGCACCTACGTGAAGAAGGCCGCAGGTGCGAGACCGCATGAGCGGGAGTGGACTCGCAGAAGCAGGCTTTCTGGGGAAGGCATGGACCACAGATGTGGTCGAGATTCGTAGAAGCGGGACCGCGCCTGCGTGCGTGGAGCCGCAAAAGTGGAGTGGGGGCCTGGTGAGAGACCGCAGAAGCGGTGGTGTGGGCCGCGCCTGCGGAACCGCAGAAGTGGTCAAGTGACCGCAGGTGCGAAGAATTTCTAGGCAGTGCGTTTATTTTAAAGACGAGATTTGGCCATTTTTAACCCATCTTTACTTTGGTTGGGCGATTTTTGAGCCTTTGAAGAGAGGGTATTTCATCATCTATTATGAGGTAAGTAATTCCCGCAAGTATTAAGTTAAATACATTATTATATATAGATTTGATCATGGAAATTAGTATAAATTGTGGGGTTTTGGTGGAAGACCTAGAATTGGTATTTTGGATTTTTGATCACGAATTTGGACATGGAATTGAGAATAAAATATAATCTTTGAGTTCGTAATGTTATGGGTAATCTTTATCTTCGAAAATTTCGGAATCCAGGCACGTGGGCTCGAGGGTGATTTTATCGACTTTTCGAGTGGAGTTGGAAAAATTGATTTAATTGAATTTTCATGAGTATTAGAGTATGTTTTTATGGGTTTGCACATTTATTGACTAGTTTTGGAGCGTTGCGCATCAGTTAGAGTTGTGGAAAGGCTTGGAAGCCGTCTATGGAACTTCGGAGCGAGGTAAGTCTCCTTTCTTACCAAGTAAGAGGGAATTAACCCCATAGGTGGACTAAATTATTATATGCTTCTATTTGTGGGGGTTACGTACGCACGAGGTGACGAGAGTCCGTACGTAGCTACTAGTTCTACCTATATCCGGGTAGTTTTAGGCTTGCATCATGCCTTGTTGATATTGTTATTGATTTAGGTACATTGTTTGCCTTGAGAGGAAGTGATATTGAGTTCGCTTATTAAATGTGTTGAGAGGATTTGAAATTTAAGAATTTAAGACTTAAAAGGTTTCATTTGGACTTCGTAATTTCGAAAATAATTGACGAATATTATTATAACTTAAGGAATCTATGTGTAGCCGCGTCGCATGTATGTTTCGCGAGCGGGGTATTTCCTTATACTACTCTTATGGGATCGGGTCGTTCGCCTTGGTAGGTTAATATATGCATCTATGGTTCGCGCCATTCGACCCTCTGGCAGTACACATTTTACTTTTATGTTGGATCGGGCCATACACCTCGGAATTTCCTATATATATATATATATATATAG
>ML407504.1:21559-38362 GCA_005239525.1 Nicotiana knightiana | reverse complement strand
TCTGAAAAAGAACAATTTATTCAAAATAATTGATAAGGTATAACCTTCAAAATGGTAACCAGAACTTGATTGTCCAGCATATAAGAATATCCTGTTATTGAGATATATATTCTCGTGATACGAAATCAGGAAGGGAATTATCATTACCCTTTTTATAATGAATATCAAAATCGAAAGGGGCCAATTGGGCCAGCCATCTGGCGAACATTAATTTAGAGGCATAATGTTTAAAATCTTTGTCAAACATATATTTGACTGATTGTGCATCTGTTTTTATCAGAAATTTTTGATTATAAAGATCGTCTTGAAATTTCAAAACACATTTAACAATCGTAAGCATTTCATGGGCCACAGTAGCGTATTTCTTCTGGGCTTCGGTCCATTTTCCTGAATGAAATCTTATCAGGTATTCTATTTTGTCATGGGGATTGACTTGTTTCAAGATTCCTCCATAACCAACGTTAGACGCATCCGTCTCAATAATTTTTGGCCAAGTAGGATTGGCAAGCGTTAAGCAGGGTAAATATTCAACCCGTTTCTTGATTCTTCGAACAAGATCAGTGTGACTATTAGTCCAGGGATTTTCATTGTTCTTTTTTAGCCTGTCATAAAGAGGGGCGAGATCTCGAGATAAGTCCTTATAAAAAGGAGATATATAATTTAAGCTTCCCAAAAATCTTTGAAGCTGAGTTTTGTCAGTAATAATATCAGGGAACTTCGAAGCAAAATCAATAGCCCGCTGAATAGGGGTAATTTTTCCCTGACAAATATTATGTCCTAAAAAACGAACATTCGTTTGAAATAAAGACATTTTTGGTTTGGATAATACTAAACCGTTTTGTATAACAATCCTTTTAAAAATATCAAGATGTTGGAAGTGAAGCTCCAATGTTTTCGAAAAAATCAAGATATCATCTATATAGACAATTATAAAGTCTAAATAAGGATTGAAAATATCATTCATGATTTTTTGAAATTCAGAAGGAGCGTTTTTCAAACCGAATGGCATTACATTCCATTTATACTGACCGAACTTCAATTATCTTTGTCTGATGTGAATATTCTTGATGCATTAACCTTAAATGTTAAGACCTATGGTTATAACTATGTTCCTGGCTCTGAGCTAATATGTTTGTCATACAGGATTTATTATAAGTTATTGTCTACTTTAAATCCTAGATGTAAATTATATGATACATCTGATCAGAATATTTTGGTAGACCCATGGTTATAACTATGTTCCTGGATCTGAGCTAATATGTTTGTCATACAGGATTTATTATAAGTTATTGTCTACTTTAAATCCTAGATGTAAATTATATGATACATCTGATCAGACTATTTTGGTAGAAACTAATTTTACCAAATCAAAGATCACCACCAGAAGATCTATCAGGTGGGATGAAATAGATTTTTCAATTATTTGGACTCTTAATTATGTGATATCTCCTAGTCAGATAACTGATAATCTGACAAATAGTGATTTTTCACATATTACTCAAAATCCAGATGGTAGTATTTGTATTCAATTTAATGATAAGTCTACAGTTTATAATAGACAATCTTTTTCTCATAATCGATTATTACATGTTGTTAATCACAACATGTAATAATCGACAGCAGCAGCAGCAGCAACAACAACAACAACAAGACTTGACCGGAATAAAATTTGCTCCAGCTCTCAAATTCCTTGCCCTAATTATCACCTGTCTGATAAACAAACACAAAATAATCAATCAATCGTTCAATCAACTACGCCTCAGTACAAAATTAATTAGAAAAAGTAAAAGGAGATAATAAAAGGACCCTTATTTGATGATTTTAGGATCTGATAATTGAGAAGAAGAACGCATGAGCTTAGAGACGAAGTAACGGAGAATTCCAATGAGTATCATTACTACCGATAATGGTATTACTACCCAGTCTCTTATCGCTGTGTCCAACACTAAATCTTCTCCCATTTTTTTCCCTTTCGTTTTTCTCCGAATGGATCAATCGATCTCTGGTTTCTCCTCTTTGCTTAACAATGGCGTTTTGGGGACGGCTGGTTTTATTATTTTTAATTTTTTTAGCGAGAAAATACCTTATGTAAAATTTTAAAAAGAAAATAGATAAAAAAGCATAAAAGAGGTCCCTTTCGTTTGGGCTTGAACCAACCCTCATCCGGCCCATTACCCCATTCCAAATTATTTGCACTGAATAGCCTTTTTTGAGGTCACTCTTTAAATTTTGTCTCCATTAGCTCATTGTATTATCTTATCTTGTTATGGTAACCACTTGTTTCTTATTATCTTGTTGTTGGTATTGATGTTTTTTTTTCTTTCTGTGAGCCGAGGGTCTATTGGAAACAACTTCACTATCCTCAAAGGTAAAGGTAATTTTTGTGTACACACTACCCTCCATATACTCCACCCGTAAGATTATACTGGATTTATTGTTATTGTTGTAGCTCATTGTATTATCTGAAATTGATCAAATTTTCCATTACTTACATCGTTGGCAAATTATTTCATATTTGTCTTTACCTTTAACGATGATCTAACACAAAATGAGTGGACTCAACCCGTCCAAATTCATCAAGTAAAAGTGTGAATTTACCTATTAACTTTTGATTATGGTTTAAAAAAATTCCACAAGCTGACTCTAACTCTAACAAAATAAGAAAATGCAAGTATTTAACTTTATATATTGCTTGTATCTATTCCGTAGGCAAGATAAACTATGGCCGATGGTTTATCCGGAACAGCTTCTCTACTTGCACAAGGAAGGGATAAGGCTGCATACTTATTAATCATTACCCTATTCAGATCCTACTTGTGAGATTGTTCTCGATATATTATTATTGTTTTTTTTTTAAAGGTAAACCAACATTTAGAGAAAGAGCTTTTTCACTACGAGAGATTCCAATCTTGCAATGCTTGAATTCTTCATGAACATATTATGCTTTATTCTCGTTATATGTGAAACACATGTATGAAGTGTCATATCATTTTCTTATAAATATATATACAATCATTTCCCAATTTCCATGTTCTTGAAAATGGGTTCAATGAGTTTCCCTTCTACCTTCTCTAATAAAAAAATCCCTACAACTTTCCAAGAAACAAATTCCCAATATTCTCTCCAACCAAAAAAGAAATTTTACCCTCATACAAACATAAAATTTCAAGACCAAAAGTATATTTCTAGTTTTATTAATTTAAACCAATTTTATTCTTTGAGTTATGTCTCCAAAAGTAATGGCAAATTATGCCTTGTGAAATGTAATATTACAGATAATAATTCATCAGAAACACCAGAAGAAGGGCAGAGAGCTGTGGAAACAGTACAAAAACTTTATAATGCACTTAGAAATAAAAATCTTAATGAATTATCTGATATAATTGGAGAAGAATGTCGATGCATTAGCAACGTCGCCTCCTCCTTACAAACTTTTTATGGCAAGGAGGTATGCTATACTTTATATTTATTATTACTTCGTCCCGTCTTAAATATTAGTCGTGTTGGCAAATTAATTTTGATTCAAAATATTTGGCGTTTTAGAAAAATTACCAATTAATTCTTGTCAAAATATTTACTTATAATTAATTACCTTATGGGTTATTTGGATGGTTGTTACCCGTTGTATTGTATCATATTGTTGTTTTAGATACAATATTTTGATTGTTTGTTAAATTTTATTATATCGTGTCATTAAATTCGTCGTTATGTAACGGCGAAAAGTGCCACTTTATAGAACAACCGATTTGGTGTACTGGTCGCGTCATTCCCTTATTTTTTTCTCTCATGTTGCATTTCCATATTGTTAAATAATCTTATTTTATCTTTTACCTTACCTTTTTATGTAATAATTCTACCTTGTACCTTACTTTTTCTTTATAATATTGCAAGTTTATTCTCCATATTGTTGGTGAATGACATCATAAAATTATAAATAACAGTACAATCTATCTAAATATTGTTTACAGCAAAACAATACAGCACAATACTATACGATAAATAACAACCATCCAAACAAGTTGTTAGTGACTTGATTATATAAGTATTTTTTATATTATCACTGCATATAATTTGAACTATATACTAATAATATATAATAAGTTTGATGTTCTATATTTGCAGCAAGTAATAGATTTCTTCAATTCAATCATAAAGCTCCTGGGGAATAAATTTGAGTTTGTCATTCAACCCACCATACATAATGGAACGAGTGTTGGAGTTGCTTGGGAACTAGGTTAGCCCATTGTTGCATACTTTTATTTTTCCAATTTTTTTTAATCATCTGATATTCGAAACTCGTCAATTGTCTTTTATGTTTTTTTCTCCTTTTTTTTTTGGCAGCATGCTGCGAAACTCATGTTCCTATTGGAAAAGGTTTTAGCTTCTATATGTGCCATTATTATAAGGGCAAGATGACCATAAGGTAAAGTAGGAATTATATTGCGCTGACTCTTCAAAATGCTTTAGTACTTGTGTCAGATCCTCTAAAAGTATATTGCTTTTGGAGAATCCGACACGTACCCAGAGATATTTTCTGAGAGACAAATTAATATACACTAGGAAGAAAAAAAGGATCAAGTCATCAATAAAGTATGGAATAATGCAGTTGAAGAAAATTATGTAGGTGTTGGAACAAATATTTTGGTTGAAGTACTTGGAGCTGAAAAACACAATATATGTCTATACACCTATCTAAAAGCTAAATAATGATTTTCTTTTATAACCAAGAAACTCTTGAGGGTGAGCGACTCATGATTTTCCCTTAGGATTTTTACATAAATAGTCGGTCAAATTTACTGTCTACTTTTTCCAGCCAGCATACATAAATGATAGAATGATTATACACATATTATATATGAATCATACATATATTATACATCTGCCACTATTTTAAATTTAAGCGCTCGTTAATTCTCCATTTCCCTTTGAATGTCAGGAATGTGGAGATGTTCATGTACCCACTCCTTCAAATTGAGCCCGTTCGATTGGTGAGTAGTAATATTTTAGTAAACAACATTATAAATACAGGATCTAAAATTTTGGATAGTACTAATTTATTTTCCTTCTATTTTCTTCAATACATCAGAAAGTATCATCCTTCCTTCTGAGAGCAATTCAGAAGATGAATCCTCCAGATCTTTTCAAGGGAAAGAAGAAACAAGCTATGAGCATCTTGTTTATTATTCTACTATTTGCAGCTATACTGTACTTGGTCAAGAACTTACATTGAGGAATATCCATAAAGACATTTCGGGAATCGACCTGATTCTATCTCTTTTCGTTCCGTTTGAAGAAAGGAAGGATCTTAAAGAATCAATCTCTCTTTTCGTTGTTGAATCTCTCTTTGATTAATCAATGTGGAATATTCCAAATCCTCTTTACTAATATATGTGTTGTCCAGAAAGAGGAGGACTCAATGATTATTCGTTCGCCGAAATCAGAAGTTAATATTTTAGTAGATAGGGATCCCGTAAAAACTTCGTTCGAGGAATGGGCCAGACCGGGTCATTTCTCAAGAACAATAACTAAATGGCCTAAGTTCTTTTCTTTCTGCTCGCTCGTAACTCCTCTGTTGGCATTGGGGATTTGATTCAATACAGCGGATGAGGAAAATCCAGGAAGCTTAGACAAGATAGAAAGTAAGGAAAACAGAAGGTGGGTAGCGAGGAAGAAAAGAAGGCGAAAACAGCTTTTGCCAAAACTTGATGTAATTTACCAACAAAATTGTAGTAACAGAAGCAGCAATTTTTGCTGCCATCTATGAAGATTACCACAGACGAAGCAACGTACGTAGACAAAAAATAGAGATCTTTGAACGGTCATTTTTTTCTATTCAAATTGTAAATGGTCATAGGAGATCATTTCCTCACAGCGACAAATAAAGCAATAAGTACCAGAAATTTCATATCAGAGAAGATACCCTCCAATGTAGATTGTATACCTGACATATACATCTTAGTTCCAATGTATTTGAACAAGCTAAGAATCTGTTAATGTTCCTACTAGCCATATATTAAGTATGCCAGGATTTTACAAGAACAGAGGAGCTACTGTACCTAGACCAAGGCCATGGCATAATTACAAAAACATCCTTCTGCCATAAGCTCAGAAGCACATCAATCCAGAATTCTAATTACATACCATGAGTCTAACTATGTTAACAAACTAAAATTACCTAAGAACCAAGATACATCTTCGGAAACATTAGCGTATCATCAAACGACTAAACAGCTATGACCTGAAATACCTGCAATAAAACACAGCGGGAGGTTGTGGAGAATCAGATGGAAGTCCAATGCAAATGCTTATGGGCATCGAAAAGCAACAACTGGGCAAATATTCAAGTCAAACATAATCTTGTACACATATTAAAGATTTATTACTAGAGGCGAAATGATGTTGCCATCCCCACTAAGAACACTTTATTTCCTCTAGACCATAAAATTTTTCATCTTACAACTAAACAGAAAGAAAGAGTAAAATAGGGCACATGTATCATTAATCATATATTTGAACGGGATATCCAAGAGCTGAAATGACTTGACCATATTCTAGAGAATGTTAATGAACTGTTTGTTTTAACAATGGTAAAACGAAAAGAGCTCTCTTGCATTTGACAAAACCATTTCTTTCAGTTTCCTTCAGAAAGAATACAATACATTTTCTACTAATTACCCCTTTAAATTATTTTTTTAATAGGTAAAGTCTTTTATTAGTATGGTACAGAAACAAGTACAATGCAGAACAACGGTACTCTCACCACTTATACAACATGTTTCCCCCTAAAAGATACACAATTACCCATTTAAATTGAATGAACTGCTCTGTGAACTTTCCCTCCTGTCTTTTAGGCTTCTTGCAAAAGAATTGTAAATTTTAACTATTACATAGCTAATTGCAAATTGCCATAAGGAAAATCAGTGTAAATATCAAAGAATCGAGTTATTTTATAATTTTTTCTTGACATGATACAATCTCCCTCGAGGACAAAATGGTAAACTAGCCTTTCTGCTTATGAAGGGTCAATGTGGCATACTTTACCTACCATAGTAATGTAGATGTATAGTCATTGCTAAACAAAATGACGACATGCCAGCATCTGAGGTATTTCCAAAGCAGAAATGCTTTCACATTCTAGGAGTTCCCGAAGCTTTGCATCGCACACAATCACCATAGAATTCACAGGATCCTGTGAAATGGAAAAGCAGAAATATGTGACAAAGATTCAGATATATGTGACGACATTGTATAGAGATATTAAACACTTGTAGTAGTGAGGAATTACAGAGGGAAAGGAGGTAGAAACCAGAAAGGAACTGAGAGGAGATAACCAAAATAAAACAAGTTGATTATAGAGATACATCTACCTCAAGTTGGTTAAGCTTTATATACTCCCAAATACGTTTCATGGCCTCTGTTTGGGGTATCTCCTTTTCTTCACTTCCAAAAAATTTGGCAAGCGCATCAGATATCGTAACAGTGGAAGAGTCAGGCTGTTCAACCTCAGCAGCCGTGGAATTAGCTTCAACCTTAGCAGCTACAGAATGAGCTTCAACCTTAGCAGCCATGGGATCAGCTTCAACCTTCAATCTTTTAGCTTGATCAGCTTGCTCAGCTTCTGCAGGGGTTGAACAGCGGAACATCTTAAATAAAATAGCTATAAACCCTTCAAACTATAGGAAGCTATTTGTCGATTTTTCCCTTTTGTCTTTTCCTATATACTTTTGGGAAGTGGGAAAATAAAAGATATGTCATAAACAGATATCACTTTTTTATTTCACATACTTGAAGGATCTAATGCCGTAATATGTTTGGCCAGCAGCTTATTCATCTTGAACATATCGGTACAGTCTGTTTCAAAGAGTGCTCGCAGAGCATCATTGCAGATAATCTTTCGTTTGTTGCCAGGATCCTGTAAGTTGTGTTTTCTGATGTACACCCACAGCTGTTTCACAATCTGATCGAGCAAAGAAAGATGTATTTATGGTCTATATAATAACAACCAACCAAAATCTGGAGCTTCTATTGATTTCAAAATCAAACCTCTGTCCTGGGCATTGCCGGTTGACCAACAATGGCCTGAAGTTCAGGTGAAACACCACAGACTTTGTTTAGACCACCTGGTCCACCTCTCCTTTTCGTTCCAGAAGTAGCACTGGACAAAATAGAAACAGGATCAACTACTACTGTATTGTTAACGGTACACATAACGGTACCACTTCTCCTTTTCAATTGTTAACGGTTAACCACATAAACAAGTGGCTTAACTCGTACACATAGGGGAATATGTTTATTAACTGAATCAGATATCATTTATTATTGAGTTCCGGACATTGATTAGGAAACAGAAGTCATCTAAAAGTGCAGAAAACTTAAGTTCCTGGTATAACGTACGCGCATTCCTCGTCAAAGTTGATGTAAGACAGTTTCAATTTAGAATTTCTCAATATGGTTTATGCTATAGCAAAAGAACAATTCAGACTCAAATAAAAAAGAACTCCCCAAATTGGAAATTCGTTTTGGAAAAAGAAAAAGGTAAAAAACAGTATAAAATGGTTTCAACTACCAACTTAAGAAAGGTAAATGTGATCATTAGAACATAGAATTATCTCTTAATTTTTTACCCACTATACCTTTCTACTTTTACTTGTGCCAAAGTATAGTTTAGTCCAAACAACAACAACACCAACAACAACGAAATTTTATATAATCTTGCAGATTGTAACAAGATTCTGACTTGGCCAAGTAACAGCCTATAGGCGTTCCTAGCTGTCAACTTTGCAACTAACTTTGCAGACATAAACATAGGAAATGATTAATTAAAGTAATCAAATGAAATAAGAGCATAATCCAATATTATCACAGCTAGCAAATTAATTTAAAAAAAATTATAAAAAGCAAAGCAAAACATAACAACAGATAGTATTGCAAATCCCAGTTAGACACTAGCTATATGAGCTGGATTAACTAAACCTTTATACATTATAGTGAACAAAAAAAAAACATTTTTATAGCAAATTTTCGGATCTCTGATTATTATTACTGACATAGGAATTATTATGACTTCCAATAACACCAGAAAAGTACTTCCAATAACACCAAAAAAGTACATCTTATTAAATAAATAAATAAACAAAAAGCATAACCGCTTTTTACTCAACCTATATTCGCCCAACCACCAGCACCAATCCTTCACATCCCCCCCCCCCCCCCGGGGGCGCAAAAAAAAAAAAAAATAAAAAAAAAAAAAAATAAAAAAAAAAAAAAATAAAAAAAAAAAAAAATAAAAAAAAAAAAAAATAAAAAAAAAAAAAAATAAAAAAAAAAAAAAATAAAAAAAAAAAAAAATAAAAAAAAAAAAAAATAAAAAAAAAAAAAAATAAAAAAAAAAAAAAATAAAAAAAAAAAAAAATAAAAAAAAAAAAAAATAAAAAAAAAAAAAAATAAAAAAAAAAAAAAATAAAAAAAAAAAAAAATAAAAAAAAAAAAAAATAAAAAAAAAAAAAAATAAAAAAAAAAAAAAATAAAAAAAAAAAAAAATAAAAAAAAAAAAAAATAAAAAAAAAAAAAAATAAAAAAAAAAAAAAATAAAAAAAAAAAAAAATAAAAAAAAAAAAAAATAAAAAAAAAAAAAAATAAAAAAAAAAAAAAATAAAAAAAAAAAAAAATAAAAAAAAAAAAAAATAAAAAAAAAAAAAAATAAAAAAAAAAAAAAATAAAAAAAAAAAAAAATAAAAAAAAAAAAAAATAAAAAAAAAAAAAAATAAAAAAAAAAAAAAATAAAAAAAAAAAAAAATAAAAAAAAAAAAAAATAAAAAAAAAAAAAAATAAAAAAAAAAAAAAATAAAAAAAAAAAAAAATAAAAAAAAAAAAAAATAAAAAAAAAAAAAAATAAAAAAAAAAAAAAATAAAAAAAAAAAAAAATAAAAAAAAAAAAAAATAAAAAAAAAAAAAAATAAAAAAAAAAAAAAATAAAAAAAAAAAAAAATAAAAAAAAAAAAAAATAAAAAAAAAAAAAAATAAAAAAAAAAAAAAATAAAAAAAAAAAAAAATAAAAAAAAAAAAAAATAAAAAAAAAAAAAAATAAAAAAAAAAAAAAATAAAAAAAAAAAAAAAAAAAAATTAGAAACTCTTATGCATGTCTACCAAATATTAGTAAATTAAATTTTCAGCAAAACCATTTCTTCCATGCATATTTATCTTAATCGTAAAACGGAAATAACAAAGAGATAAAATTAAATTAAGAAAGGAAAAGACAAACTTATCCTCGTCCAAATTATGTACATTATACCTTTCCTTGGGGGCAGAAGCGACATTTGACGCCACATGCTGAGTAGAAGCAGCAGCTGTTCTCGCAGCCACCGGCGACGCAGTTTGTTGCTGCAGCTGCGGCTGCAGAGGTGGTTGCCGGTGCTGCTGCTGCTGCTGAAAGTAAAGGTATTGTTGCTGCTGCTGCTGCTGTTGTTGAAGGGCAAAATGGGAATAAAATTGCTGTTGCGCAGCAAACTGTGGGTGGTTCAGGAGGGCAAAATGGTCTTTAATCATCGCCGGATGTTGTACCGGCTGCTGTACCTGTGATCGGAGAAGACTGATCTGATCACTGATGAACTCCGCCTTGTGTGAAAGGTCCTGTCCAAGTTTTGCTCCCAGCTGCTGTACGACGCCGTTTAACGACGTAACGGCGTTAGGGTCCGACTGACGGAGCAAAATCTCAACACCTCTCGCTATTTCCTGGTCCGATACCATGGTTTAGCTTTCATATAGTAACGGCAAAATTAACGGAACCGTTTTTTTCCTCTCTCTCACACACTCTCTCTGTTACTCTCTGTATCTCTGTTCTTCTTCTTTCTCTCTCTCTTCAAGCTTTCTTTTTTGCCTCTCTCTCTATCTCTATCTATATAAGCATTTAATGACGAAACTACCCTTGGCTTAGTTTAAAAGTTATGTTCATTGCCTTTTTGCATTTTGTTTTTTAATTTATTTTATGTCTTCTATCAACTGTTCGTATTATCTGCTCTCATCTTGAATAATTTAAATTTATGCCAAAAAGCGTTTTAGGATAGAGTATTTCCTTAAAATTACAATCTCAATCACACGTTTTGGCATTATAATTTCTTGTTTTTGGCAGTAGTATTTTTCAACTTATGTGTAACTAATATACTAATACGTCTTATTCCGTATTATCTTTATATATAATAAAATATCATGGTCTTTTATATATAAATAATAATATAAAATGATAAATTTATCTTTTCCAAATTCTTTCCAAACCGTTGGAGGAATTTTTATAAATAAATAATTTTTAAAAAAAAAATAAATACATGTTATTTTTAATACATCAAATCAAACAATATAACGATGTATGTATTCCTCAACTGATAGCATAAAAAAGAAGCAAGGGTATGATTGCAAATTTTGAGAAGTGGGGACCCTTGATATTAAAAAATTGGAAAATTAAGGATTTTCGAAAGGATAAAGATAAAGTGGTGGGGCCAAAAGAGGTTGGGCTGAAATTGGAACTGTCTTGTCTTTCCCAACAGATTTTGAATTATCTTTTATTCAATTTTTGTTAATTTACATAAATACCCCACGAGGCCATATTTCTAACAAGGAAAAGTGAGGTTGTTATAGGAAAATAGGAGTGTTCGCGAGTCACAGCTATATGCCGTTTGATTGGATTGGGTTTGGTCAACAACTTAAAGAAGCTCACGATCTTGGCAATGTGACAAAAGATTTTCCGTATAAAATCATATCCATTTAATACCTATCTTTTTTTAATTTATTCTTTATTCTAGAAGTTCTTTTTACGATTTAGCTTTTAGTCTTCGGAAAAATTTCACATAAAAACAATTAGACTCCTTGCTTTTTAATTTTATAATTCATATTTTAATTTACAACCAACTAGCCTAAAAATAATAGGTTAACATTCAACATCAAATTTCAATAGATTCTCGAAATTACTATTTAATTTTTAAAAAAGATTGATCAAGCTTTTAGGTTAATTTTCGAATCAAACTGTGACTCAAATATTAGTTCAACAAATCAAATCTATTTGGATGGTAAAAATTAGATTTTTAACAAGCTTAAATATGTGAGTTTAAATTTCGAATCTGATTTTGTGAGAAATTTGGAGTGGGTATTATTTAGACTTGTTAGAAATAGTATAAGGGGGTTGTATATAAAATTTGAAGTCATTTAATGGATATTTAGACTGGTTTTAAACAAGAATTGTAACTGAAAATCGTGGAAGAAGTTCGTCTACAAGCGCTTGTATAAAGGTGTATAAAATGTGTTTATACGCTTATATACACGATTATACAAGATTATACATAATTATACAAAAAAACTGAATTCGTCTTCTTCCTTGCGTCTTTTCTGAAATTTAACTCAAATCTACTCCAAATCCTTCAAATTTAAATGTTGTACTCCTTTTGATATTTTCAACCAATTGGAACAACACTCAATCCAAACAACTAATAAACTCAAAATTCCTATTTTCGAAAGCAAAGCTTTGAATGGCCTTCAATGGTGGACTTTTACTCTTCAATTTTCTTACATTGCAACTAGGTGACACAGGGGGAGAAGCAGAAAATATACACTACCTTGAAGCATATGTAGAAGATGTAAGAAGAAGAGAGAATGGAATCAATACTTGTGAGAACACAGATTTAACTCCATAGCTTTTAGAAGTAATGATTGTATTTGAATTTGCAAGTGCTTTCAAAATATGTACAATAGAGGCTTGGTCGGGTAAAACTTAAAAACAAAAACCATTTTTTGTTATGGTGTGAAGTCACGTGTATTTTCTTGTAATTCTTCCTTAATCTTTCTCTAATTTTATGAATTTGTAAGAAAAAATATTTTGTGAACCGACCAAACTACTATAATTGATTTGATTTTAGTATAAAATGGAACTAAAACAATCCACGAATATCCCTACTTTTAGGGTAAAATGATTTTTTGTATATTTTTATGTTTCATGCTTCAATAAATAAAATTATCAACAAGTATCATATGATTGAATTATTTTCTAAAACACTAATGGGTCATTTGGTTTGAGATATAAGAAAGTATTGTGCTGATATAAAAATATAACATCACTTTAATATTTTATTTGGTTAGCAAATTTGGTATAAGTTATTCCGGGATTAAAATTAATACTGGGATAACTTATACCTTATAGAGGGTGGGGCAATTAGTGACAGGATAACATATATCTTCTTCTTAAAAATTATGCAATTGTCATTTTTAATACAACATACCAAACAGTAAACAAAAAATAATATCAAAATAATTAATCTCAGCATAATTTATTTCGAGTTAAGCCATATTCAAACCAAACTGCCGTATGCACGTATCACATATATATGGTTCTCATATAATTTAATATCATTATATCTATAGGTATGTTCCTATGTGCACTTTTTGGACAGAATTAAACAATAAAACTAGTCAAAAACCTATGCATGGGTTATATTTTTTACCTCCAAAAGCTAAATCCCATAAAAAGGAGTTAGGTAACGATAGTAAGGCTACCGATAACATCACTTTGGAATGTTGCAAAACATATTGGTTATTTAAGGGACAATGTTGATGTTTTCGTTTTTTAATTAGAAGGAATAGAAAACAATTATAGTTACCTTCTAGCGACTTTAGTACATAAATTACGCTTCCCTCGAGCCTAAGGTTCTATTAGATCTCCTTACACATTATCTTTTTCAGATTTCATTTATTAGAATATATTAAATAAGTTATTATTGTTGCATTTTTTACTTTAGTACATGATCACGCTCAACTATGTCTTGTAGAAGACTAAGCGGGCGTTGCAAATATAATCCTGGGGTATTATGCCCAGAGTCGATCCCTCAGGGAATTGACGTATCAAGCAGGCTGTTTAAATTAGTACTCAGCTGTCACTTGATGTTGTTTAAATTACTAATACTAAATATTAAACTAAAGATTAGATATACTAAGGTATAAATAATTGTAATAAAATCTAAGGTTATGGTTTCCCCCGCTGGTGAACTTACTTCTCGGATACTTCGTATAGCTTGATTAATCGTCTCTATCAATCATGAACACTCTATCTACCATAAATCTCTCTCAAGTAATTATGATAATTTACTAGACGCACTCTCTCAAGTTACGCTAGCTAGATTGCATTACAGTTCACTTAGATTGCACCCGAAGTATCGTTATCTCTAATCCAACCTCTAAACCCTCGGTTATGACTTTCGTCTATACTCTGGGAGTGGTGTTGTTCAAACAATTACCTAAATATGCACTCTCTCTCAAGTAGATACATAATAAATAGGCACAGCTAATTGAGGGCCCTTCAATCAACTACAACAAGAACGTAGTTGAACAAATAGAGTTTAATCAACCAATCAAAGCTATATTAATATCACAATAAGTTTATTCCCCAACGGGTTCCACACGAAATTAGCTAAACAAATTCATAAGAATAAAATCTAAAACAACTAGCATAATTAAACTACAAAGTAAGGAAGAAAATATGTACAAATTGATGTTTTGCCTTGGATTCACTCTAAACTCGAATCTCTGTGTATCCCTGTGAATCTCCCTCTGTAGTTGTGTTTTAGGAGTCTATTTATAGGTTTAGGGTGAACCCTAACCGTGTAGGAGACTTCTATTTCAATTAGAAAACACTTAAACCCGTCAAAACTCGATTTCTGGCCGAACTGGGGACCTGGCGTTTGGACCCAAACGCCTGGCTAACGCCAGGCCAGGGCTGGCGTTTCAGCCCAAACGCCTGGCTAACGCCAGGGTGGGGCTGGCGTTTCAGCCCAAACGCCTGGCTAACGCCAGGCAGGGTCAGTGTGTTTGGCTCTGTCGCCCGGCTATCGCCCGGGTGTCTCCTTTCGCGTATTTTTCGACGTATTTGCATCCTTTTAGCTCCGTTTCCATCTCCACTTCACCTACACATGAAATAAACTCCATTAAGCACATAACAAGTGTATTTTTATCATTAATGCGCATAAAATGTAAGGTATATCACATGTTAAACTATGCAATTTAGTCTCGCATCAAGACCCCACACTTAAACCTTTGCTCGTCCTCGAGCAATCAAACTACACTCATGTACACAACTTTATTAAGCAAATCTCTTAACATGTTATACCAAGAATATTTAAAACATTTCAAGCACAGAGGTGTGACATCCTCGCCTCAATAGTCGACTCACATATACCATGCTTTATTCGCAATCCACTCACTACTCTAACTTAAGGTATATCACATGTTAAACTATGCAATTTAGTCTCGCATCAGTACATAAGATCTGTATAGTTTGTATATGAAACTCGTGACTTTTTTTACATGAATTTATCGTACTGATGAAAAATAATATTTCAGAAACTCATACTAGGAAATGGTTTACAACCGTGACGTGAATTCAAATTAATCTAAGTCAATAATTCCAAATATAATCTTTAATAAGGTTTCAAATAGTGTATAGGAAGGTAGATCTAAAGGGTTGGAACTGTTTGACCAAAAAGTAAGAAACCTTTTGCTAAACTAATAAAAATAAAAAGGTGAAGGGTAAATTATAGTTAAATATAATAAGTTCTAGATCTAACATGTGCTTGAACAATACCGCTAAATAACGCTTGAACCAATTTAATGCAAATGATATTAAATGATGTTATCGAGAATGAATACAATGGGACAATGATGAGCAATAAATATAATAAATGTCAATAGGTGTAAATAGAGAGAATAATTCACCCAAATATTGAATGAGGTGGATGATTCTTCCCTCTGATAACAATATAAGATAAATGGATATGGGAATATACGAGGCTTTATCGGATCTGATGCGAGAAAATGTAGAACAAACAATAAATCGAATGACTGTGGAAAGGTAATAGTTTATATTATCTCTCAAGAGTCAACTTTTCATAAGAGTTCTTATCAGAATCCTTATTACCTACCTTTTGCCCTCTTTCTTTTACTATTTATAAGGGATACTCCCAAAAAACCCTAAAAGAGTACAACAGAGGGAATATTCAATAGAATTTTTCCTTTGAAAGTTCCAAAGCTATAGTAGTTTTTATTCCCTTTTCCGCTACTCGACCTCGGCCTTAATGGCTTGCTCGGCGGCTCCATATTTTTAAGCCCTGGTCGACCTCGGCCTAGTCGCCCATGATGAGCCGCATTCTCACACTTGATCACCTCTTCATGCCAAATTCTGACTCATACTCTTAGTCCATCCGCTTATCGAGGTCATCTTTTGGTCGACCTCAATGAGCAGACTTCGTCGATAGCAACTCTGGAAAAATTCGGACGTGAAGGTCGGGTAGTGGTGATCATTGCCGAGATGATGATGTGTCGCTCTGAGGGCCGCAGTCAGTAAGGCAGGTTCAGGATGATATCACAGCTACATGCATCATCATCATGAATCTTCCCAATGCATTGAATCATTTCTTGAGCCTTTGTCGCTTCGATTCTAGTGCCGTTTGGCGGTTGATGGCACCGATTTGAGTATCGTAATTTTGTATAAATAAGGAGGGAGAGACCTTTTGAAGAAAAACTTTACCTTCTGATTCTTCAACCTTGCCCATCGTCTCTTCTCCTTCTTCTTGTGTTCATATTCCCTGCAATTCCCATCATCACCATCTCTTCTACACTTTCAGCTCTGCCATATACATACCAGCAAAAGATGACTAGTGTAACTCCTAACTCTGAGATGGTCTCAGACCCAACTCCGCTATTAGTGGCTATGCCTTCTGGTGGAGGGGTAGACATTTCTATGGAGGATGAAGCTTCCCCCCCCCCCCCCCC